>ML102530.1:0-31202 GCA_003697995.1 Taxidea taxus jeffersonii | reverse complement strand
AGCTTTTTTTTTTTTTTAAAGATTTTATTTATTTATTTTACAGACAGAGATCACAAGTAGGCAGAGAGGCAGGCAGAGAGAGAGGAGGAAGCAGGCTCCCCGCGGAGCAGAGAGCCCGATGTGGGGCTCGATCTCAGGACCCTGAGATCATGACCCGAGCCGAAGGCAGCAGCTTAATCCACTGAGCCACCCAGGCGCCCCTGATAGTAGCTTTTTAAAATTAGTTTTAACTTCTGAGCTATGTAAATACATATTCTAAACATAAAACTAAAAACATCAAAGAAATCAATCTTACTATATACTGGATAGATAGCACAGTCATGCTACTATTAATTCAAATAATTCTGAAATATTAAGATTATACATCTTTAATGTATCTTGAGGTTAAAAGAAATGGAAAGATATTTTGAATGTTACTTAATAGGTTTATTGTTGGTTACTGTGTTTCTGAAACTGTTTTGTGTTTACTGTAGAACAGTATAAACAATAAACTGATGTTTTTACTGTGGGATAAAGAAAAAAAATACATGAATAAGGGAATTAAGGTTTTGGGGGTTGTATCTCATCTGAATTTGAGGACTCATTATGAATTCATCATTTCATTTTTTTCCTTAACTCCATGAAAAGCCCAGAAGTAATGACACTCCACTAGTCTTGAGCATGCCTGACACTTAGTTCTGGATGGAACTGAAATACCATTTCCCACTCAAAGAAACAGGGAAAGTAAAATGTGATATGGAGACATTTCTTTTGTTTGATTAAACCCATTGCAACCTATTGATGAAAAGTATTCAATGTTACATGAAAATAATTCCAAGAGGCATATTTCCATCGCTGTAAGAATATATGGGTGTGGGTGTGCTTGTATCTTATGGACAATCTTACGAACAATCACACATAGGATGCGTTTACAAACAGACCCCAATCTTTTTTAATCTAGAGAAACTCACTTGAGAACCACTCTTTTTCAGAGTCTGCAGACTGTCTTATCCATCGATGGGTTCAGAGTGCACCCTCTATTTGTCCTTCCACCCCCCACTCCAGAACTCAGTAATGGTTTTCTTTGATAACCAAGGCAACAGATTTCTTAAATTAGGGGATCAGAAATTCTAATTTTCCAGTCACCTGGGTAGCTAATGCTTTAATCTGCATAAAAATGGTGTTAAAATTCACTTCACATAGGCAGGAGGAAAAAAGGAGATGACATCAGAGGTGCTTTGCTAAAGATCAGAGGAACTGCAGCTGTGGCCTTCCCATTCATCAGGTGGCAATTTATCTAGTTCTGCCACTTCTGTGACAGAGTAGACTTTATAAAGATGGCTCTCTTAGAAGATTTAAAACAGTCAACAAAAGCTGTCAGACTGACTTTTCTTTGAGAAATGGAACTCAGGTCACTAGAGAATTCTTGAAGGTTATATTCAGAATCAAATCCTACTGAAAAACTTGCTTCCTACTTTTTTACCAAAGGGTTCTTGGTGGGTATTGTCCCCATCTCTAATGTATTTTTCCCCCCAAATTGGCAAGTAGACCAAATCAACTGGACATCAAATACTTGAGGACTTAAGTAGATTTTAACCTTCTGTTTATGGAACTTTTGCTTAATGATGAATCTTCTTGTCAATATTTAAAACAGTTGGGTTTTACTTACTTTATAAAAATGGAAATCGGAAGCATCGTCATCAGCAAGCTAAATGTTTTATTCAGATTCTAGTATAATTATAATTTATTTTTGTGAAAAGGTTATTTACTAAGTCATTTTTAAAAAGATTTATTTTAGAGAGAGAGACACACACACAGAAACAGAGATAGAGTGGGGAGGGGCAGCGGGAGAAGGAGAGAGAGCCTTAAGCAGACCCCATGCTGAGTGCAGATCCTGAGGTGGGGCTCAAGCTCATGGCTCTGAGATCATGACCTGAGCTGAAACTAAGAGTCGAATGCTTAACCAATTGAGACACCCAGGCACCCCTGTTGTTTCTTGCTCTGAAAGCTGTTCATATGATATGTTCAGTTTATAATAATATGCCACATTGCAAACAGATGATATGCACACTTTTCTTTTTGTATACGTTAATAAAAAGCTTAAAAATAGGGGGCACCTGGGTGGCTCAGTCATTAAGCATCTTGCCTTCAGCTCAGGTCATGATCCCAGGGTCCTGGGATCGAGTCCCACACCGGGCTCCCTGCTCAGTGGGGAGCATGCTACTCTGCTTTCCCACTCTCCCTGCTTGTGTTCCCTCTCTCACTATCTCTTTCTCTGTCAAACAAATGAATAAAATCTTAAAAAAAAAAAAAGCTTAAAATAGGGGAGTTTGGGTGGCTCAGTGAGTTAAGCATCTGCCTTTGGCTCAGGTCATGATCCTGGGGCTTCCTGCTTAGTGGGGAGACTGCTTGTCCTTCTACCTCTCTCTGCCTCTTCTCCCTGCTGTGCCTCTCTTTTTCTCAAATAAATAAAATTGTTTTTATTAAAAAAACTTAAAATATATGGTCTGTTTATGGCAGATGGGTGGTAATTAACTAGCAAGGGCTGAAAGTTCTTAATCTACAAATTAGGTATAGATCTAATATCCATGATTCTATGATAACTAATAAACCAGTACTGTGATTCCCAATCCTTTGAGATAGATCTTTAATGTGTGGTGGGGGAAAATCAGTATTGTCAAGAATAGTCTCTGAAGAATTAGTAATGTAATGCTTATTATCTTTTGGTATCATGAACAAATTATAGGAGACACTATCATATTTCCAACAAAAACATTTTAAGAAAATTGCCCAGAAATTAGTTGGGTTTATAAATTAAATTTACAAATCAAAGGCATATTAGGAAAAAGGGAACAATGGCTTGAAAGGGGGCATGCCTAGTTATCTTCTCTTTCTCATTCACTTGCTTATCTACTGCCTTCTTTGTAGATATTTATTACCTATTGGATAAATATTCAGTGTTTCTATATGCTAGGGACTGAGGATCTGAAGATGAATCTGGCTTCTGCTGTGTATCAGAGGATAGCTAGTTTATCATCAAACCTCCTTCCTCTTTCTCCTGGGAATGAAGTTAAACCCTATTTCCCAGCTTCCTTGCAGGCAGGAGTGGCCTATGACTGAATTTATAGCCAATGTAACAGAAGGTCTGGTCTGTGAAAGCCTCCCATGAAAGATCCCTTCCGTGCTCTTTCTCTGCTACCCGCTGGACTGACTGAGGTGAACAGAGCAACCTTGAAACCAACTCTTGAGGATGGTGGAATCACAAGATGGAAAGTGTCTGAAACATTCCTGCAGGGGGGCCACTTGATAATCAGGAACCTTTCCTGGACGTTATGTGACTGGGAAGAAAACTTATTTCATGTATGAACCATTATACATTTGGGGGTAGGTTTGCTACAGCGACTGGCATTAACTAATACTGTGAACCTAAGGGGTTGATGACCTTTTATGGAGATACCTACTTATACAAAAATTACAATACAATTTAATAAGTGCTATGATAAAATAATATAAGTTATATGAAAGTTAGAGGAGGAAAGGGGCACCTGGGTGGCTCAGTTGGTTAAACATCTGCCTTTGGCTCAAGTCATGATCCTGGGGTCCTGGGATTAAGCCCCGCCTCAGGCTCCCTGCTCACCAGGGAGTCTGCTTCTCCCTCCCCCTCTACCTCTCCCCTTGCTTGCTCACTCTCTCTCTCTCAAATAAATAAAATCTTAAAAAAAAAAAAAAGTCACAGGAGGGAGCAGTTAATTCTGCCCAGAAAGGGTTCCTGAAATAAGTAACATGTGAACTGAAGTCTGAAGAATGAATAGGTAAGAATTTATGAGAGAGACAAGTAGGGGGAAAGCCATGATGCATACCTGGTAAAGGGGAAGGCATGAGCAAAGGCATGAACATACATAATGTGTCCAGGTATCTGGATATGGCTAATTATATTTGCAATGGCAGTGGTAGGAACTTAGACCAGAAAAGTGGTTTGGGGCTAAATAGTGACATGGTAAGGAGAATAAATATGATCTCCTATGCACTAAGAATTATTCAAGGTTTCAGGTGACATTGGGTATAAAGGGTAGTTTGGAAAGGGGAGCCTGGAGACAGGAATATTAAATAAGAAGTAGTGGTAGTGGACATGAAGAGAAAGGGACAGCATGGACAAATATTTTTAAGGTAAAATCTAACATGGTAAGATGTGGTGGGTGGGGAAAGGGGGAGTGATAAAGATGAATTGGAGCCAGCTTCTGTCTTAGAAGAAAAAATAAAATCTTAAGTGCTGAGAGCAGTAGGTGTTCTGAAGTCACAAAGCAAGTAGACTGTGGGGGACAGAGGAGAACCCTAAGTAGTTCAGTTTTAAAATTACTGAGTTTGAAACTTTTCAACCTGATTTAGGCAATGGGGAGATTATGGGGCTGACCTAAAATGTATTTACTTTAGGTATGGGTCATCTTTTGGAATTGAGAGCATGAGAAAGTCCTGAATTTAATTGATGAGTAGAGCCCTAAACCATCCCAGCAGGAAATACTAATCCATTTCTTTTTTTTTTTTTTTTAAGATTTTTTATTTATTTATTTGTCAGAAAGAGAGAGAGGGAGCGAGCACAGGCAGACAGAGTGGCAGGCAGAGGCAGAGGGAGAAGCAGGCTCCCTGCCGAGCAAGGAGCCCGATGTGGGACTCGATCCCAGGACGCTGGGATCATGACCTGAGCCGAAGGCAACCGCTTAACCAACTGAGCCAACCCAGGCGTCCCACTAATCTATTTCTTAATTTAAATTTTATTAAAAAACTGGTAATCATGAAACTCAAACAAATTACTTAAAAAGGGTAGACAGAATGAAAACTCTTTCTTTTCTCCTATTTCTCAAGCAACCTGGTGTTTCTTCCCAGAGTAACCATGTTATCAGATCTTCTATATCCTTCCCGGGATATTCCTCACTCATATAAGCAAAAATTCAGAAATCTTCCTTTATTCCCTTTTCATAAGACACATATATAACCTCCACCCCTTCCCTGATTAAAGGACATTTACTGACCTGAGAGTGGCACCTTCAGTTTTTATCACATCCCCATCTCGCAGATAAACATACTGTTGCTTTCCATCTCCTACAATTTCTTCTCTTGGAGGATCCCGTGGGAGTTTTTTAATGCAATATGCAGTGTCTAGTAACAAAACATATGAAATATATTAAGTCATACTCTAGGTGATAATTCAGCCTTTAAAGAGATCAATTTTCTTTCTTAATCTTTTTCCTGTATTTGGTTTTTGCACTAATTTCTTAAGCCCTTTCTCTACCCCATTAATTTATTTCAGCCATTTTTATTCTTTGTTTCAAACTGCTTCCTTTTGTAACACTGTTGCTTGATTCGTGATTTTTCTAAGTCTGCAGTCTTCCTATTCGTTCAATTTTGCACTTTTGTCAAGTCATGTTTAATATCTGATTTCATTAAAAGTATGCTCTTTAAATTCTTCAATGAAAACAAAAAATAAGAGATCAACTTTCATAGAGCTAACACTGTGAATGACCGCAAAAAATATTAACAATAAGAGACAAGAGAAAATGGGATGGATTATATAGCAGCCTATCTCTGGGATTTGAACCATTTTTTCTACCTCAACAAAAGAACTTTTTATTCTCTCATGCACTTCTAGGTCTACATAAAAGCCTTTGTGATTTTCTAGTCACTCTTATTTTATATAAAAGTTTGAAAGTAGTTCTTCATAATCTTGGCCAGCTTTGATATCAAGATGGGTGTTGAAGAGGCAGCAATGTAGAATTCAGGGATGTTTTTCTGTCTAGTCTTAGCATATAGCAAAAGAAGTCATGGCATCATGGCAGTACTTAGTAACAAAATGATGATAACATAGTGTTTTTTCTGTGACTGCTGAAAGGAAGCCCCAAACCCAGGACTGATATATTACAACATTAAAATAAACTTAACCCATACTACCTCTCACTGACACAAAGAAAATCAATTAACCAATCAATAGCTGGGTGCCAAGTATACTATATATATAGTGATTACAAGCACTGTGACATTGAAGTGCTTAAAAACTATCACAGTTGGGGAAATAAAACAGATAAGAAATAATTAGAGAACTATACTCAGTACCATTTAATGAATACTAAATGGGCAATTCAGCTAATAAAAGCAATAGTTTAGAGGAAGGAAAACGATTAGGAAAAAATTCACAAATATGACAGAACTTGAAGCGTGGCTTACAAGATTAATGATTTAGGAAAAGGTACAGAGAATGATTTATAGGCAAGGGGAACAGTATTAGGAAAAGCATAGAAATGACAAAGAGCATGGTAGATGTGCAACAATGTATGCTACCAACTTGTCTAATGTAAAACACTGGCTGAGACATGGAGATAAAGACCTGGAGATTAGATAAGCTCAGATCATGGAAGGCCTTAAATTGCCTTTCACAGAACAGAGGAATTTAAACTCTACCATATGTGCGCCACTGTACTTTCTTTAGAAAGAAAACCAAATAGTGTTAACCGGCTGATCAATATGGCAGCTCTAGGTGGGACACTGGAGGGTGAGAGATCAGAAAGACCAGGAGGGGGTGACTTCTTAATAACCCAGCTGGAAGAATGTGAATATTAGAACTAAGGTGACAGCAACGGAAACATGGGAGAAAAAGACATTCAGAGAAAAACTGACAAGGCACAGAAGCCAGGGTATATGGGAGGTAAAGGAGATAGAAATATTGCAAATATAGTAAAAATAAAATAGACTGAGACTAGACCTTCTCTTTCCAGCCCCAAACTCTATTATTATGTATCTTAGAGGCTGAAGCAAAAAATAATATGCTATTCTGGGAAGTGGCATTACATAATAAGGCTGTCTTCATTCTGGAGTGAGATGGGGAGGTTTTTTGGTATGTGTTTATTTTTAATCTGTATAATTTTATCTTTCAGTAAAGAAGGAGAGATATTATATTTCTAATTATGAGACCTCTGGCACACAATCCTTCCAAAAAACTCACCATTATCTCGAAATTACAAAACAAATGTCATACTATGAAATAACTTTGTGTCAGTTTTTAAAGTTACGTACAAATATGAAAACGCATATCCTATTCACAATAACAATCTGTATAGGCAGGATGGAGAAGGGCATGCTGAAAGCAATCATATAATAATTGTTATATTTAATAAAAGCTTATGGAGATATAACTCAATAGTATAAAATCCATCCTTTCAAAGAATACAATTCAGTGTTTTTAAAATATATCCAAAGAGCTGTATAACTATCACCACTATCTAATTTTATAACATTTTCAAAATCCCTCAAAAGAAACCTTTACCCATCTGTAGTCACTCCCTATTCTCTCCTCCTACCAGCCCCTGGCAATCACTTATCTATTTTCTGTCTCTATCATATGATTATTTTAACAGTAGAAAACCTTTCTTGTTAAAGGTTTGAATAATGGGTTATAACATCATTGTTAATGCTAATTATGGAAGCTGATGCAAACACGTGATATTAAAATACTTTCTAATGAAAACACAATCTAACTGAGTGGTATAGAAGCAAACATTTGACTCCTAAGACTGGAATAGGAAATATATGGCAAAGACCCAGCTTCAGCTGCAAAAGAAATCACAGATTTATCAGGTCACAAAATATATTCTGTAAGATTTACTCAAAAACAAACCAAAACACTGGAGCAGCCTGGGGCTATAAAGTTCTCATGTCTAGTAAAATTGTGGCTTCCTGCCAGCCACTGGGAGTTCTAGAATTATACACTGATTGTATCTTAAATGTTTGAAAGCAGGTTGCTGTATCTTCTCAAAGAAATCTTACAAATGGCATTTGTAATTTTGCTGTGGCCAGTAAAACCACAGGCTGTTAGCATCATAAAGCAGCTCACAAATTTCTGCCATACTAATAATTAACTGAAGCAGTAAAATGATATGAAGCAAAGAAAATAATAAAACAAAATGGAACAAGAATGCTAGCGATTAAGGGTTTAGAGAATGAAGAAATACATGGACTCTTGAGGGGAGATTCTGAAAGGTACCTCTGCACTGTTTCAGTGCTGGGCAACTCAAGGTCTACATTCAGCTGGTCTAGCTTCAATACAGTTCAGAATGAAAGTCGATAAGCTACTTCACAGAGTATTAAAATTTTAGTGGGTAAGGGTCAAATTTCTCCTTGATTTTCTTTCTTTTTTTTTTTTTAAGACTTTATTTATTTATTTGACAGACAGAGATCACAAGTAGGCAGAGAGGCAGGCAGAGAGAGGGGGGGGAAGCAGGCTCCCTGCTGAGTAGAGAGCCCAATGTGGGGCTCAATCCCAGGACCCTGGGATCATGACCCGAGCTGAAGGCAGAGGCCTTAACCCACTGAGCCACCCAGGCGCCCCTCTCCTTGATTTTCTTTAAATCATAATCTATTATACAAGTATTCATCATTTTGTATGGGACCCAAAAATGATTTAAATTTTTTAAAAAAGATCTTATTTATTTTTGAGAGAGAGTGAGACAGTGAGTGTGCATGTGCCTGTGCACATGCAGGGGGGAGGGGTAGAGGGAGGAGTAGGGAATCTCAAGCAGATTCTTCCCTGAGCATGGAGCCTAACATGGAGCTGGATCTCATGATCCTGACATCATGACCTGAGCTGAAATCAAGAGTCAGATGCTTAACCAACTGAACCACTCAGGTACTCCTAATTTCTTTTCTTTTTTTTTTTTTTTTAAAGATTTTATCTATTTATTTGACAGAGAGAGAGATTACAAGTGGGCAGAGAGTCAGGCATAGAGAGAGAAGGGGAAGCAGGCTCCCCACTGAGCAGGGAGCCTGATGCAGGGCTCGATCCCAGGACCTCGAGAACATGACCTGAGCTGAAGGCAGAGGCTTAACCTACTGAGCCACCCAGGCGCCCCTCAAGTACTCCTAATTTCTAATTTAAAGATATAGCTTAGGTGTCCATTAACAGATGAATGGATATTGATACTGAAACATAGGTGATCTCAAAAACATGACGCTGTGTGAAAGAAGCTAGAAAGTGATTCTGTATGCTTCCATTATGTGGCATTTTAGAATAGGCAAAATTAATCTATAGTGAAATAAAGCAGATCAGTGGTTGCTAGAGGGGGAATCACTGCTGATGGGCATGTGGAGACCTCTTTTTGGAGTCATGAGAATATTCTCTATGTTGACCAGATTGGTCACAAAGATGTTTATCAAACTATACTCTTAAAATGGGTAAATTTTATGTATATAAATTCAAGGTCAATAAAGTTGATTTATGGAGAAAAAGTAGGCCATAAACATTTAAAATGTTTAACATTAACATTTAATTTAACATTAAATTAAAATTCATGCTAAAAGATTTGGTCAAAGCTAGTCAAGAACCTTCAGCATAGTTTTTTAATTCATAAAATGTAATGGGTAGATAGACAAGAGAAAGTTGAGGAGAAGTTAGACTGAAAGATGATTTCTTGTGGCATACAGTCCTCTAGGATTGTAAGAAAGGCTAGAGAGTAACAAAGTGGGGTTAAAACATTTTTTATAACGGGCAGCCTGGTGATTTGGAGTGCTTTGGTTGATAATATCTTGGTGTCCTAATTGTAGTCTCAAGTCCTAAAAAGAAGACATTTAAAAATATTTAAAAACACAAGATGAATGTGTATGTATGTCCCTTTAGTGAATGAATGTTCCTGACCTCCTGTCCTTCATATGCCCTGAACTTGCCAAGCACACTCCAGTTCTAGTAGCTTTGCTCCTGCAATGTCTTCAGTCTGGTATAGCCTCCTCTCAGATACCTGTATAGCTTTCTCCCTCTCCCTATCCACCTTAAGTACAAGCCACTGCCTGCTGCCACTTTGTTTTCTCTCCCCTTTTTCTTCACTTAGCTTTATTTTTCTTCATAGCACCTATCACTTCTGACCTATTATCCATATACCATTTACCTTCCCTACTAAAATGCAAGCTTCAGGAGAGCAGAGTCTTTGTTTTGTGCACTGCCACATCCCTTGTGCCAAGAACAGGGCCTGGACAAGAGTGGTCACTTGAATTTGTTAAATAAAGGAAGGAAGGAAGGAATCGATGTGTGTGATGGTGAGATGGGGGTAAAAGGACCGAGGTGGTAAAGTGTCAGTACTGAATAGGTTTCAGGGGTGGAGAACTGTCAATACCATGATCTTTCCCCAGCATTTTCGTGTATCATAGTAATTGCCTTAAAGTTATGGAAGACCTGAGATCATGTTTAGAGTGTGGACAGTAACAGAATCCACCTCACAGACCCATGTAGTGTTTATCACAGTGCCTGGCACATAGTAAATGTTCAAGGGTGGTTAATTATTATTAATTCTGAAGCAGCAACTGTCATTATTACTACTACAGACAAAACCCAAACTGACCTTCTCCCCTGGGAAAAGGGGAAAATTAAGAGGGATAAGAGTTTTGAAATAGAAAATAGGACTTTTCCTTTCCTCTTTTGTTAAAATAGGGGCAGTATCAAAATTATATTAATTTCTAAAAGTACCATGTAAGTATATGAGGTATTCAGTAAATGACTGACTGGCTTACTTATTAGTTCTGTAACAGAAATAAATTATTCTGAAAACATAGTTTTTCTCAAAGAGCTTAATTAATGTTTTCTGTTTACCATTATTGATGCTTTTACAAATATCTCCTATGCCCCCAGTATGATCACGGTGCCAATGAGTCACTATGATTTCCTGGATTGTTGTGTTAAATTCAGTCAGAGCCTGCTTTAAACAGCTGATATATTCTGGAACTGCTGGTTCTCCAGTGTCAATGAGGATTCTCCTGAAAATTAAATGGACGATAATCATACAATTGGAACACAGAATTAATAGAAGCATATTTCTCACACAGGTAATTCCTATTACATTTATGAAACTGCTTAAATTGCTTGGCTTTCAACCTGCTTGAAAACCAGCTATATGATATTCTGCCTTAACTTTGTAATCTCATTGTAAGAAAAGTTCTCTGAAAAAATCTTAGAGCTCCATGTAAGTCTGAACTTGGCAAGTTCAAGGCACAATAATATTGAATACTTACATAGCACTTAAATATGGCACTATTCCAAAGACCTTACATATTTTAACAATTGTGTTATTCATCACAACTATTTAAGGGAGGTATTTTATTATATAACTTGCCCAAGGTTACTCTGCAAATAAATGGCAAAACCAGCATTCAAACCTGGATATTCTGTCTCCAGAATATGTGCTTTTATCCACTCTGCCTTTGAGATCTTTTACAACATACCCAGACGTCTCATAGATACGAAAGAATTAGATTCAGAGGTATTCTTCAAGAAACCTAGTCTTCTGCACTACATACAAAACTTATCATTAAAGTTTTATATTGGCTTCCTTCTACATGAAAATGAAAGGAGTAGGGAAGCATGGGGAGATGTCTTAGTTGCTTTATTTCTTTACCTAAACAACTCTATTAGTTATATTTTTCTGCTTGTGGTTCTGAACCTTCTTTATACTGTTTGCCCTTCCTCATCACTTCATGGGATGATGTTCTTTTTCTATAAAATTTTCCTGATTTTACACATATATAAATAATATATATATAAAAATAAATAAGGGGGATATCTTCCTCCTCAAGAACCAACTCATCAACTTTTTAATTCATGCCGCTTCACAATAATAACTCCCTAATTCAGGTTGGGGGAGAGAAAGTTAGTCTTGATGAAAAGTCTCAATTGTTCACTCATTAATACATTAATAACTGTATGAATTATCTACTATGTACCATGCCTTTCTTGAAAGACAAAAAATCCTGTTTGTATTCTAGTGGAAAGTGGGAAGAGAGAGCTATGAGAACAAACAGTAACAGTGACAGATAAACAACACTCTGCAGAACATTCAAATGGGGTAAATATGACCTGAAGTATCTGGATGGCTATTTTATATTGGATGGTTTGTTTCCCTAGCCCTATTCCCCGAGATGCACAGCCAGTAAAAACAAACTGTCCTCCAATGGGGGAGGTGTCAGGGGTGGAGGTGGGGACAATGGCTTTGTGATCCACAGGCTTTTATCTATACCTTAAGTTCCATAGAGCAATGGCTCTACTTTACAAGTACATAGAGTTATAACTGCCCCTTCTGGAGAAAGGGAACCTAGATGGATATACTGGCCCATGAATGCATTATAAGTTTCTGTAGGCAAGAAATATATGGAGGAGGTGGTTAAAAAACATTGAGGAGGCACAATCAACAGGATTTTTTTTTTAAACAACTGGATTTGGAAGGGAAGAGAAAAAATGAATGATTTTGAGGTTTCTAGGTAAGATTACCAGTGTGTGATTAATTAAGACTATAAACACTGGAGGGAGCAAATTTGAGATAAATATGGTTTGGGTTATGATGAATTTTGATGACGTTGCAAGCCATCTTCCCTTGCTTTTTCTTCATGGCACTTATTACCATGTGACATATTATATATTTACTTGTTTATTAATTTTGCCTATCTCCACACTTTCCCACAGCCTACAAATTTAAGTTCCATGAGGGGAGGAACCTGGTCTGGTTTTGCCAGAATCTAGATGGTGGCATGTACTTGAAAGTAAATGTTTGTTGGATGAATAAATAAGGTAGTGGCTTTCTTTTTATTTTATTCAATCATCAAAACAATCCTGAAATTTTACTCTCATTGTACAGATGAGGAAACTGAGGCCTTGACATGTCAGACATATATGTAACATCGTAACTTGCCTAGACTCACGAATTCCAGCACAGGATATATTTGAACTCACACCTTTCTAACTGCAATGACCATTTTTTTTGGATATGGGGAATACTTCAGTAGGTTTTGATGGACAACTTTAGGTAATGGGTTCTTAACCTTTTTAATGTTTTGGGCCCCTCTGGCAGTGTGGCCCATGGACTAGTCTCAGAATAATTTTTTTGGAGTGTATAAAATAAAACACGTAAGATTACAAAATAAATAAATTGTATTGAAATAGTTATCAAAATTAAAAAAAATTATGCTATAGTGTTACATGTGCTTCTTTACTACCATATAAAGTAACAAGATCAGCACTAAAGCTTAGAATAATAATTTTTCTTTTCTTTTTTTAAAAGATTTTATTTATTGAGAGAGAGAGAAAGAGTGCGGGTGCGTGCACGTACAAGTAAGCAGAGCAGCAGGCAGAGGGAGAGGGAGAAGTAGACTCCCTCCTGAGCTGAGCAGGGAGCCCAGCAGATGCTTAACCACTGAGCCACCCGGGTGCCCTAATGATCATAATTTCTAAATGGAGATGAATATACATACAATTTTGAGATATCTATCATGACTATAAGATGCAATGAAAATATTAGAGAAAAAAATCATAGGTACTGCTACTACTACTGTGGTTTGTTGTCTATATTCATAATTGAATAAAGGCTAATTTTCAGTTTGAGGTATTTTAATAATGGTATAATTCTGCTCCCCCTACCCTGCCCTGCCAAGGTGAGACTCCCTGAACTATATCATTTTTAGGACCACAGAGTTCTGATTAATAACCCCTGATTCTGGTAGAGGAGGAAGAGAAGAGATGATAAAATCAGGTCTGAGTTATTATGAATGAATTATGGTTTGTTGATGTACTCCTAGTTATCTAGAACAGTACTGGCGACAAAGTAAGCACTCAATACATATATGTTGAATAAGTTCAGTTCAAATTCTAATGAATGATTACCATGTACATGTACCATGTGTTATGTTCATTATAAGATGCAAATCATTAGGTATTTTCTGAGCACCTACCATGAACCTAGTGTTGTCTGGATGCTATGATGGAAGAAGAGATAATAATAGCTAACTTAATAGTATGCTTTCCATATGCTAGGATTTGTTATGTGCTTTTGATTTGATTTTTCATTTAAATTTCACTGAATCCTCATATTCTTTGAGGTGGATGCTATTCAATTCTCAGTGTACAGATAAAGAACCTGAAGCTTAGAGAATCAACTGCCTTGTCTGAAGTCATAAGCTAGGGTTTGGATTTAGGTGACAAGAGTACAGAGTCTTAACTCTAATTACTATATTAGATTGCCTTTCCCTATTAAAAGATAAACTATTTGCCCTCCAGAGAGTTAAAATTTTGATAATAAAGGTTAAAACTATAGCTTTTAGAATTTCTTGAGCAGAAGAACATGGAAATACTCTTCAGAAGATCTGGCTAATATTTATCCATTCAAATGTTATTGAGTACCTATACACTAGGCATCACACTAGGTTTAGTAATGCTTTAGGGAAAATTCATTTGAAATCCAAATGAATTTTATTTAGAAATTCATTTGGCATTTCCTAAATTCATTTAGGGAAATTCACTTGACACCAAGGAAGTTGGTAAGATCACCCAGGTAGGGAATATAGATGAGAACAGGAGAGACTGAGATTACATCTTAAGGAACTCACACACTTAAAGATCTGATAAAGAGGTGGATTCCATGAAGGAGATTGAGAAAGAACAGTCAGAGAGGTAAAAGGAAACCAGGAGAATGTGACATTAGCAAATCAAGGAAGGAATGGTCAACAGTGTCAAAAGGTACTGAAGTTCAAATAAAATGGGAATGGAAAAATGCCATTAGATTTGGTGATACAGGAGCCACCTGTGATCTTAGAACAGTTTTGTGCAGAACAGGTGGATACCAATATCTGAACCTCTTAGTTGAACCCAATTAGTATTCATCGCTTGCCACCTGACTTCTACTTTATACAGTAGAGTAGCATTATCTACACACTAACTTATTCTAGCTTGACTATATGGATTCATCATATATATATATCATATATGAATGATTCCACTGGCCATTCCACCCCAGAACTTTATGTGAGTGGTTGTGGAAGCAGTGTAAAGTGGGAGACCATGAATATCTTCTCTCAGTTACTTTCAGGTTCTTTATGTCTCTTTTTAGCACAAGCACTTTGCTACACCGAATGTGGTTCTAGTGTTTAAAGTTAACAGTATGTATTTTTCATACAACATGGCCCCTAAATGCAAGCCAACTTCTTCATCTGGTTTTCAAACAGAACCAGCCATCTGCTTTATTGCTGGAAGAAGCAGCAGCCTGCACCAAACTTATTGTGATTGTACATGATCTTTAACACGGTGCCTCCTAAGAGACTTTTTAGGGCAATTTTGACTATATTCAATTTTTAGCATAGGTACTGATGTTAGAACTAGTTTAACATGACACGCTGAAGAGAGAAGAGAATGCCTATGGACTTCTGGGGTGAGGGAGTCCCAGACAAGACAGACTCTACTCTAGATATAAAGCATTTTTTTTCTGCTGAATTCTCTATTGTAGATTCTGGAGGCTGCCTAAAGCTCCTGTACCTACTGTACAGTACTGTACTGTACCTACTGGACCCTGCCTTGTTTCTTCTGAACCTAACTTCTGCCTGATTTCAGTACTTCTAGTTCCTTAATTCTGCTCCATCTAAAATTCTGATTTACTGGAAAAAGGCAAAAATACAGCAGATACTTCAAATGGAAACTCAAATTATTATTAAACTGTTTTTTAGAAATCAGTTATGTTAATTTAAACACATCTCGAAATATACAATTAAATTCTGTGCTTAAGGGGAACTGTATTTTATTTGTATTTTGTATTACCTAGGGTACACTAAAGACAAAGCATATAAAATTTGTTCATGCACATTTGTGAAGTACACCGTATCTCACCACTTAGGCAAAATTACACTAAAAAAATGCAGCTGGACAAGAATCTTAGAAATACATATAGGTTACTCCATCTGCAAAGTTAACTTAAATGAGGCTACACAATAGTAACAAAAACCAAAATCAGCCTGCTCCTCTTTTCCAAGAGCTACAGGGCTCCGTGGTGTTTCAGACTCCAGCAATTTGGAAGCAAGAAAATCCTGCCCTCTGCCGCTCAGTTAAGAAAAAGGCCTCAGCACAATCACTTTTGTGAAGGGCAAGTTATACTCTGAGCAGAACACTAGTGAAAAGTCAGAAGGTGAGCAAAGTAAATACTTTCTTGGATTTTTAACTCCAGGCGATCCTAATTTCTCAACAGCTTAAACACTCACCCTGGCATTCAACATAAGGCAAAGCCAATTGGGTTTCAAAAGCAGATAGTTTTGTTTTTTCTTACTATTTCACCCTCATTAGTCATTTCTAAGATTACCAGGCGGTATTGCAGTGATTTGGGGGAGGCCTGGAATGGGGGCGTCGGAAGGTGGTCCTGGGTGCGGCTGCCTGGACTGGACTGGACACTGAGCTCCTGGTTGCAGGGGCGCACAGCCTCTCCGCCTTCGCGGAGCAGTAGTCCCAGCCCCAGCTCTGTGCGTCCCGCAGGCCGGGACGTTTGCTAGAGAGGAATAGGGACGTTTACCTGGTGCCGATCCCTACCAAGTAGGTGTTGGTGCCCTGCAGGGTCATGGGTCCCGGGTTACAGCCCAGGACGCGCACCACCCGGCTGGAGAGCCGCTCGATGCGCTGCAAAACAGCCGACATGACCGCTGCTGCAGCCCGTGGCGGCGCAACTACTCCAATGCGGAAGTGGCGACTTGGCCGATGCTCTAGAGGAGGTAGGGCGGGGCCAGCAGTCGCCTGACGTAGCGGGAGCGGGGCGGAGGGGAAATCGCCTGCCGTGCTGGGGGCGGGGCCAGAAGTCACCTGACGCCGCCCGGGCTCCGTAGGCGGAGGCGGGAGCGCGGTCCAGGGCGCGAGGCGTGAGGCGTGAGGCGTCTGGAGGCGAGGTTGCCTTCGGCTAGCCGCGCGCCGTTTCCTGTCACAGCCTAGTGATTTCACAGCAATTTGTGGCGAGTTCATCCCAGTGGACAGGAGACATTTTAACCTGGGAAGTCTTGTGGAGCACAGGGCAGGCCGATTTGGGGTTAGTTACGGAGCACTAAATTCTGGGAAGGAGGGCTTCTTGTTTTTAGGCAATGGCGATGTGTGTGTGTTGTGTGTGTGAGGTAAGAAACTTGTTTGTTTTTTATAATAAATAGGGGCAACTAGTATTTACTTAGTGCTTACTGCCATGCAAAGTGCTTTTTCTAAACATTATCTCATTTAATTCTCGTAAGGACACGAGGAGGAAGGCACTATTTTTACGTTTGTTCTAAAAATGAAATGGGGATTCGGAGACTTGGCCGGGTGCGAGCTGTGTGAATCCAGCTCAGGGTCTGAAGCCTTGTTCCTGGCTGTCTTGCCCCAACACTTGTCCCCCTCTTGTTAGATTCAAGGAGCTTGGCGCTCTCTCCTTGTGCTGTGTTCCTACCCTAAGATCTATCTCGGCCTTCAGTTTCGTCCCATTTTCACTATGAGGAGCCCTTTACTAATCTGCTAAGTATGGACTATCCCAGTATTAACCACCCCTTCCTACTAAAAAAAATTGAGTTACGATTTTCGTAAAAGGAAACGCACAGATTCTACAATCCGTTTCATTGAGTTATGATAGTTGTATGTAAGCTACTGCAGAAGAGTTACATACCTCTGTCCTGTATCTACTGTCCCGACTTGTCTTTTTCAGAACGCGTGAGAGATCGACACATTAGATGCTTGTGGTTCTAAAATTTAGGAAACACATTTTAACACTTTTTTTGCAGGTATTTCTGAAGAAGAGACTTCTATTTTACAGTATTTGTTTTACAAATCGTTAGTTTAATATTCCAGATTTCTTGAAAGACACACCTGTTTATGGATGACAAATTTCTTTGCCTTGTGTCTCAAAGATGTACTTGTAATGGAAAAATGTTTCAAAAACCTTTGCTGAAAGGGCAATATGCCCTTTAAAAAAATGTTTGGAAGAACCATCAAAATTCCCCACATCAGTTGCTTTCAACTCCCAGTTTTATTTGTTTGTAGTTTCTTAATGGCTATTCAATCAGGAAGCTACCTCCATTTTCTTTTTTGAAAAACCTTGTGCTGGAAATTCAACAAACCTTTGAGAAGAGGGTGGAACAGTAATTTCTGGGACTGGTGGGCAGTTCCATTTTTTTTTTTATCCCTTGGCTTTTTGTTTTAAAATAGAATTTCCCTTGTGGCTTCCATCTCTATTTCTTTTAATTCATTGCCAAGGTCTTCCATCTGCCAAATGGACTTAACAAATAATTTAAAACTCAAGTGACTTCAGTTGAGTCATACAAGGAGCTACCAGCTGAAGAGGGGGAATAGAGTTTGGGTAGTTAACTTGGTTTAGACAAATTAAAATTGGGATGATTGTGGGATATCCTGGTAAAGAAGTCTATAGATTATTGGATAAATACGGGTTGAACTTAGAAGAGAGATCTAGGTTGATACTACAAAATTGTCTTTGTGGATGTGTTTAGTATGCGACTTGAAGTTTAAGCTCTTCTCCAAGAAAGGAGAACAATTTTGGGCAACCCTCTTGAGTCCCTGCCCTCTTCAGGAGCATTGTACCCAATAAAACTCAATAACTTTGCTTTCCTGCCCACCAAAAAACAAAACAAAACAAGAAACCCAAAGATTTTATATTCTGTTCAGTTACATTTATAATCATTTATCATCTACCTACAGTATGCATAGTATTATTGTAGACATATGGGGGGTGTTGAAATTATATTTGGCTTTCTAGAGGCTTATTACCAGGGAGGAGACATACATTATTTTATTTTAAAGCATATCTGAGTAAATACTAAAGAAGTATAGTTGAAGTGATGGGATTGCAAGGAGGAAGAGGGAGAATCAGATTAATTGGGAAGATCTGGGAAAGCTTAAAGGTGGTGGGGTTTTGAGCTGATCCTTAAAGGACTGATAAAACCTCATCAGGTAGATGGAGGTAGGAAAGGCATTCTAGACAGTAAATAATCCTGAGAAAAGGCTTGGAAATAGAACAACTGTAGTATTTATTTTGGGAACAGAAACCAACAGTCATGTCTTTGGGACACAGGTTTTAAGGTGTACAGTTTGAAAAAGGTAATACTAAGTTAAAAAAGTACTTTGTGAATTCTTTATCAGAGTACTTCAAATGTAAGAATCTCTCTCCTTCCTTTTCAAACACTTGTTGTCTACTTGGATATTCTGTGAGGTAAATTGTATTTTCTTAAAACTTAAATTTTGAGTACAGTAAAACCTTGTAACCTAGTCAGCCTGTGAGAGGAGCTGTGTTATTCATTCTCCCAATGTGGTAATTATAAAGGGGTGTACTGTAGTTGGAATGATACAAACTCTCTTATCACTAGATGAAAAAAATCCCACATATGACTAACAGATGACTTCAGTTTCATTTTAGTATTCGTGCTTAAAGGTTTACACGCCCTTTAATGGTACTCGTTTTCAGTGAACAAGAAATAAAAGATGCCCATGATGAAGATTTTCCAGGAGAGACTTTGAGTTAAAGAAGCCTTTTTATACTTGACAAGTAAGTCTCTATTTTATATGTGTTGAATTTGGTTGACAAATGAAAGTTTGCTAGTTTTTACTTCTTCAAACATATGCCTTATTACAAAGAGATCATGTACAGTGAGCAAAGGTCATGTATTTTGGCTGGCAGCCAGTTAGCCACATAGCTGAGTTGACCTCTGAATGAAATTAGGTTGAAACTGTCCTAGTAAGTCCGCAAGTGTCACAAATTCTCTGTAAAGTCAAATTTTATAGGTGGTATTATTTCTCCTAAAGTGATAATTGGAAAAAGTGATTAACTGTAGGGATAGAGATGAACTAGCCTTTATACAAGTTAAGTCACTATGTGGTTATTGAAGGAGGTGTGGGCTTTCTTTATGAGAGCTGCTATATTTATTTCCTTGCTTGGTAGTTTTCTTTTTGGTTGGCATTATGTTCTGCCTGACTAAATTAGGAATAGAGACGTTGCCATGTCGCATTAGTCTGTTGAAAATGTTTTGCTAATAACTGAGTTTCTGTGGTTCTTAGAAAGTATTTTTCTTGTCTTGTAAAATTTATTTCAAAACTGCTAGTATTTTCCATATCCATGGCCAGGTAAAGGAAACTCTTTGTAGGGAAAGTGGTTAAGAAATGTACATGTGGAGGGGCACCTGGGTGGCTCAGTGGGTTAAAGCCTCTGCCTTCGGCTCGGGTCATGATCTCAGGGTCCTGGGATCGAGCCCCGCATCGGGCTCTCTGCTCAGCAAGGAGCCTGCTTCTCCCTCTCTCTCTGCCTGCCTCTTTGCCTACTTGTGATCTCTGTCTGTCAAATAAATAAATAAAATCTTAAAAAAAAAAGAAATGTACATGTGGAGTGCTTAGGTATTAAAATCTGTAATGTTAAGGAAATTATCTACATTAAAATGATTTACTTATTAGAGATAACTCATCTTAATACCCAACATCTCTAAGCCTCAGTGTTTTGGCCAGTAATACTCTTCCCAAAGAGATTTGTGAGGATTAAATAAAATGTATGTATAGTACTCCACACATAGTAAACACTGAGCAATGATAGCTACTGTTACTACTATTTTTCCATTATATATGTGATGTTCTTTTCCCTCCCTACATAGTGAAGCTTAAGAAGTTACATTTTTAAAAAATTTATTTAGAAGTTACATTTTTTAGAATACTAAAACAGGACTGGATGCACATTAAACACATCCAGTATAACCATGGTAAGGAATTTGCCAATATTTTGTGGAACTTTTGTTTCTGGAGGACATACTTGAAGTCTAGTACATTAGATTTTCAAACTAGCTGTTCTTTCCATCTGGAACACTTTTCCACATGATATTCACATGACTGATTTCATTATTTACATGCCATCTTCTCCGAGAGGCCTGTCCTGACCATTCAAGACCTGAGCTGAGATCAGGAACCAGACACTTGACTAAGGCACCCAGGTACTCTCTGTCCTGACCATTCTAATTAAAATTGCAACTGATGATGTGCCTGTCTCTACTTCCAACACCTAGGTTTGTGTTTTTTTCCATAGCACTTATCACCTTCCAATATAATATTCAATTCATTTATTTATTTAATAAATAATATTTAATTTTAATTTTTATTGTTAATTGACTATCTTTCTCTGTTCAGATGTAAGTTCCAAAAGGGCAGGGATTGTTTTTTGTTTGTTTCTTTTGTCATTTGCTGTATCCCCAAAGCCTAGAACAGCATTTGGTAGGTTCTAAGTAAGTATTTTAATTCAAGTTGAACAGAACCTTCTGATTAAATCTCATCCTTCTAAACTACATGCTTATGTCTTTCATTTAAAGATAAGAAACTTACCACATGGAAATTCATGGCTTGCTTGTTTGGGAAAACTCAGAATTTAAAATTATTGTTTTCCATCCTATTGGCCACAGCATTCTTGTCAGGAAAGTAGTGATAGTGAATTTTTTTTTTTTTTCAGTAAGAAAAAATACCTTTTAGTTTTATTTTGAAAACTTTAAACAAAATCTTATAAGTGGTAAAATAAGAACACTGTAAGTATTAGCTTGTTTGTGTTTTTAGTAACATTTTCACCTCCTGGTTTTTAAAGTGATAAGCATTCTTTTTCTTTTTTTTTTAAAGATTTTATTTATCAGAGAGAGAGAGAGCGAGCGAGCAGAGGCAGTAGAGCAGCAGGCAGAGGCAGAGGGAGAAGCAGGCTCCCTGCCCAGCAAGGAGCCCGATGTGGGACTCGATCCCAGGACGCTGGGATCACGACCTGAGCCGAAGGCAGCCGCTTAACCAACTGAGCCACCCAGGCATCCCTGATAAGCATTCTTTATAGAACATGTAGGGTGTTAGTCTACTTGGGCTGCCGTAACAGAATAACCACAGACTTTGTGACTTAAACAACAGATGTTTATTTTTTTCACCGTTTTGGAGACTAGTAGTCCAATATCAAGGTGTCAGCAGGGTTGGTTTCTTGTGAGGCCTCTCACTTTGGGTTGCAGATGATTGCTTCCTAGCTGCATACTCATGTGGCCTTTCCTGTGTGTGTATGGGAGTGGAGTGTGTGTAGGGGGGGCGTCTCTGTTGTCTCTTCTTTTTATAAGGACATCAGCCCTATTGGATTAGGGCTCTGTCCTTATTACTCCTTTTAATCTCAATTACCTCCTTAGAGGCCCATCTCTAAGTACAGTCACATTGGTGGTTAGTATTTCAACTATAAGAACTTTGGAGGGAAACTATTCAGTTCATACATATAGAAAAGAATAAGAAGAGGAAAAAAATTCATTTATAATACCATTAATTCCCCAGGTAAAACTACTGTTAACATTTTTGTATTCCTCCAGTCATATTTTTTTTTTTTTGTATTTTCAAAGCTTTGCAATCATGCCATAGTATTTTTTTTTTTTAACTTAACATTCTTTAATGTGAAGTCAAAGTTTGCAAACTCAGATGCTTATAGGGATCAGGCAGGCAAGGTAATAATGGTAACTAACATTTATTGAGTTGTTTGCCAAGTACTTTCCTAGATATTTATATGTCTTATATATGTCCTCTTTCTTAGTCTTCACCACAACCCTATGAACTATATGCCATTATTTTTTCCATATTTTCAGTGAAAGAAAATAAGGCATAGGGAGGTAAAAGAACATGTTTGAGGACACATAGCTAGTGTCAATAATGCCAATAAAGCATTGAGACCCAGCTGCTGAAATGACTGAAATGGGGTGGTGGGCTACTGTAGTGAACTTGAGAGAACATGCCCCACCTAGGGGATCCACAATTCATGAAGAAAAGTCAGTCTATTGTAACAGATCTTTCAGTTTTTTGATAGCAGTGAAAAATCTGTATTTTTACATGAAACATTGGCAATTAGGAAAATAAAAAAAACACTGTTGAATAAAGCTTTTTTTTTTTTAGCTTTGAGACATTTTATTATAAAAAGCTAGTACTTCTAAACATAAACTAGTAAGAACTTAAAACTCATCGCACTTTTACTTCATTTTTTATCTTGACCTTGTAGTAAATCTTTAGCTTCATTGATTTTTCGTGCTATATAAGGAGATCCTCCCTTGTTAGGGTGATTAAAAAGCACAATTTGTAGAAGAGCATCTCTTTTCCTTTATTGGTAGTAGAGGCTACACCTGCTGTTAATGCTGCCTCTTGTTTTGGCACTTTGTGTTCAAACCCACCTCTGTAACAGCTGCCACTGAAGGTAGATTTTGGTAGACTGAAAACTTTTTTGCTTGAAGCTCTATATGCTTCATGGCTTGCAAAACATAATAGCCTGCAAATCCTGTAGCAGTAATTGTCAGTCCATTTGCTACTACTATACTGCCCTTAGCTCTGGCTTGGCACCCATACATCCACCGAGAGGTTTATCTCAGCCCAGAGGCTGCAGCCACCAATTCCATGCCTCTACCAGAAAGCACCACTGGCAGGTACAAAGGGCCCAGACACAAGTGCCCCAGGAAATATGGGAGCAGCTGCCAAGTCAGACAGATCTTGTCTGTAGATTGCATTCAGCCCACATTTGTAAAATAGGAGTCACAATAGTAATACCTGTCTCCAAATTTTGATGTAAGATTTAAATGGGGGATTCTCTGTATAAGGTTTAGTTTAATACCTGGCACATAGTGCTAAATGTTAGCTAACATTTGTCCAGTCATTGGAATTCTTTAAAAGTATCATTTACTATTATTTTTATTTTAAGAGATTATGTAAGTAATATATGGATACATGTCTTTTATAAAAAAAATTCCAACAATATAAAAGAATAATTAATGATAGGATTGAAGTTGCATTTGCTTTCCACTCCCGACTTCCTTCCTCTCTCTGCATATAATTAAAACCCAAAAATGCTATATTTATCTTTCTGGCACTTTTTTTTTTTTCCACTTTTTATGTCTTGGAGATCTTCTGAGGCCAGTTTATACAAAACTTCTTCATTCTTTTTTTTTTTTTTTTAAAGATTTTATTTATTTATTTGTCAGAGAGACAGGCACAGCCAGAGAGGGAACACAAGCAGGGGGAGTGAGGGAGGGAGAAGCAGGCTTCCTGCAGAGCCAGCAGCCTGATGTGGGGCTCAACCCCAGGACGCTGGGACCATGACCTGAGCTCAAGGCAGATGCCTAACGACTGAGCCACGCAGGCGCCCCATTCTTCATTCTTTTTAAAGATTGTGTGGTGTATTCTTTACTCTGGTGTACCATAATTTATTGAGCTAGGTCTCATTTGTCATTTAGGCAGTTTTCAACCTTTTGCTATTATAAAGAAAGTTTTGCAAAGAGTATATATCTTTGTGCACATTTGTGGCATTTTCCTAGGCTTGATTCTTAGATGGAATTGCTGAATCAAAACCATATTAAGTTAACCATAGAGAACACACTGATGGTTACTGGAGGGAAGGTGGCTGTTGGGTGGGTGAAATAGGTAATGGGGATTGAGGAGTGCACTGTGATGAGCACTGTGTTGTATGGAGTTGCTGAATCACTATATTGTACACCTGAAAGTAATTTCACACTGTATGTTAACTGGGATTAAAATTTAAAAACTATATTAAGAATTTTCACAGCTATTGCACCTTTGTTAAATATTTTTTAGTAGCTTTGTAATATTCCATTTTGTGAATCTACCATTATTTACTGATTTCTTATGTTGACACAGTTAGATTGTTTCTAATTTTTGCCACTGTAGATGGACCTGTGATAAACAAAGGTAAGTAGTCAGGAAGTTTTCAACTAATAAGTATATTTCTGAGGCTTTTCTTTCCCAAAACTATTACAAAAACCATATTTAGTCATAATTTATTATTTTTAGAAAAATAGAGGTTTGATAAAATCATGGCCTTG
This sequence comes from Taxidea taxus jeffersonii, assembly GCA_003697995.1. NCBI lineage: Eukaryota > Metazoa > Chordata > Mammalia > Carnivora > Mustelidae > Taxidea > Taxidea taxus. The sequence continues at coordinate 6,575 of ML102530.1, read as the reverse complement.
GGTTTTTAATGTTATAGTCAAGATTTTTAGAATCTTTTATATATGTTTTATTTTAGGTGTTGTCATCTGTAATGAAGATCACTGAAAAACAGAAGATTGAATAAAGCCTTGTAACATTGGACCTGGATAGGAGATTTAGAAAAGAAAATTATTCACTTTGGTTTTAGTGTTTCAATTTCATAATATTTATTCTTCTGAATAAATTTAAGGAGTAGAAATTTAAATTCAGTGCTATACTAACAGATGCACTAATATTATTTTTTTCTTTTTTTTGTATGAGAGAAGAAAATAGATAACCAAGAGCTCTAGTGATTCATAATGAAATACACTAAATTGCACTTTATGTTGTCAGTTCTTGGCATTATAATCTATATAACTGATTTAATTGTGGACATTTGGGTATCTGTCAGGTTTTTCTATGAAGGACGAAATGTTTTTGGTATTTTAACAGTAAGCTTTATGCTCTTTGGAACACTTGTGGTGCAGTGTTTTAGTTATTCTTGGTTCAAGGCTGATTTAAAGAAAGCAGGCCAAGAAAGTCAGCACTGTTTTCTTCTACTTCATTGCTTGCAAGGAGGAGTTTTTACAAGGTGAGCATACACTTTTGATCATTAACATTATTTTTCTTTTATGTAAAAAGAAACTACCTTTCTGTGTTTGGATAGTCAAATGTACAAAGTTCCACTACTTGCATGTAGCACAAAGGTCACTTGCTCCTCACTATCAGTGGTTTTATGAGTCATTGCTACAGTTAGAATTTTCTAGGTTTATTAATAGAATGTTTTAATTTACCTTGGGACCCTTTGGTGGCTCAGTTGTTTAAGCATTCAGCTCTTGATTTTGGTTCCGGTCATGATCTCAGGGTTGTGGGATCCAGTCCTGCGTCAGGCTTGGTTCAGTGTGGTGTCTTCTGCTCCCCTACCTCCTCCCTGCCTTCCCCTGCTTGTGCATGTGTACACATGAGCGTGTGTGTGTGTTCTGTCTCTCAAATAAAATCTTTTTTTTTTTTAAGATTTTATTTATTTATTTGACAGAGATCACAAGCAGGCAGAGAGGCAGGCAGAGAGAGAGGGAGAAGCATGCTCCCCGCTCAGCAGAGAGCCCGATGCGGGGCTCGATCCTAGGACCCTGGGATCATGACCTGAGCCAAAGGCAGAGGCTTTAACCCACTGAGCCATCCAGGCACCCCTCAAATAAAATCTTAAGGGATGTTTTCTTAAATTTCAATTCAATTAATATATAGTGTATTACTAGTTTCAGAGGTAGAGTTCAGTGATTCATCAGTCTTATATAATACCCAGTGCTCATTACATCATGTCTCCTCCTTAATGTCCATCACCCCGTTAACCCTATTCCCTCAGCCCCCTCCACTCCAGCAACCCTCAGTTTGTTTCCTATGGTTAAGAGTCTCTTATGGTTTGTCTCCCTCTCTGACTTTGTCTTGTTTTATTCTTCCTTCCTTTCCCCCTACAATCCTGTTTTTTTTCTCTTAAATTTCAAATATGAGTAAGATCATATGATTATTGTCTTTCTCTGGTTGACTTATTTTGCTTAGCTTAATACTGTCTGTTACCAGCCACTTGCTGCAAATGGCAAGGTTTAATTTTTTTGGTGGTTGAGTAGTATTCATATATATCTGTATCTATATCTGTATATATTTATACATGTATGTATATATATATGTATATATATACACACACATACCACATCTTCTTTCCTTATTCATCTATTGATGGACATTTGGGCTCTTTATGTAGTTTGGCTATTGTGGACATTGCTGCTATAAACATTGGGGTGCACATGCCCTTTGAATTAAGTTACTTTTTCTGATGTGTACTCACTTTTTGTGGGGAGGGATGACTCATTTCTGTGTCTTATGAATCTTTTATCTTCTATTTTGTATCCAATCCTGATTATATAAATATAGTTTATCACATGCAACTGTTAGATCACTTAATTTTTTAAGTTTCTTATACCATTGGTTTAACTATATGAAATTTTTATTGTAATAATTGCAGTAGCTGTATGGTTAATTAGGTACAGAATCATATGCAGAACTAAAAATAACCTTAAGAATCATCTTGTTTGAGGACATCTGAATGGCTTAGTTGTTAAGTGTCTGCCTTCAGCTCAGCTAATGATCCCAGGGTCCTGGGATTGAGTCCCATGTCGGGCTCCTTGCTTAGCAGGGAGCTTGCTTTTCCCTCTGCTTGCCACTCCCCCTGCCTGTGTTCTCTCTTTCTCTCCCTCTCTGACAGATAAATAAAATCTTAAAAAAAAAAAAGCATCATCTTGTTCAAAACCTTATTTTATAGTTAATAGGAATTTAATAAGTCCTGAGGATTCTATGATTTTCCATATGTCTAATTTCATTTGACCTTTTCATTATTATCTTAAGGCATTTAGTTCTGTTAAAAGCAATATATATAATAAAGAGAAAAATAAAGGCAAATATTAAATGGATAATATATTTTTTTGTTATAGTTAGATTTTCAATTTGGGCTATTTTAACTACCATCTTTCTTGAGAGATATTTTAGTGACTATAGAATTCTAATATGTAGTTATTTTGTCTCTGCATATTATAGTCTCTGCATATAAATCTCTTGGTTTCTGTTGTTGCTCTTCAGGAATTAGATATCAGCTTTACTGCTGTTCTTTTATTTTTTTAAAAAAATTTAAAAATGTTAATTTTTGAAAAAGATTATATGTAGAGATTGACAGAGTGAGAGATCATGAGCAAGAGGGAAGGGTAGAGAGAGAAGCAGACTCCCTGCTGAACAGGGAGCCCAGTGAGGGCTTGGCCCCAGGATCCTGGGATCATGACCTGAACTGAAGGCAGAAGCTTAACCAACTGAGCCACCCAGGTGCCCACTGCTATTCTTTAAAAATTATTTTATCTTTTTGGGTTTCTACAGTTTCTGATATATCTAGGTGTAGATTTATTTATTTTTTTGCTTGTGATTTGCTGGCATTCTGAATTCTCTGGGTTATTATCTTTCATCAGTCTTGCACAATTCTCAGCCATTATCTTTTCTAATGTTTTCTGTACTGCATTTCCTTCTGGGACTCCAAGCAAATTTAAGTTAGATCTCACACTATCTAATATGAGTGTTGCATGTTAGGTGTTTTGAATTTTTATTTTTGGACTCTGTGTGGTACATTCTGTGAAAATTTTTCATAACTCTTTTTATTTCCCTAGTACTTTCATTGTGGCCAAAATGTTATTCCATCCAACCTCTGAGTTTTATTTTATTTATTTAATTTTAATTTAATTTAATTTTAATTTTCAGATTATTTAACAAATAATGTAGTATTGGTTACAGGAGTAAAATTTAGTGATTCATCACTTACATGTAACATCTAGTGCTCATCACAGAGTTGCTGTCCTAATACCCATCACCCATTTAACCCATTCCCTCACTCAATTCCCTTCCAGCAACCCTCAGTTTGTTCTCTATAATTAAGAATCATTTATAGTTCCCTGTCCTCTCTATTTTTATCTTATTTTTCCTTCCCTTCCCCTATGTTCAACTATTTGGTTTCTTAAATTCCACATGTGAGTGAAATCATATAATATTTGTCTTCCTCTGACTTATTTTGCTTTGCATAATACACTCTAGTTCCATCCATGCACTGCAAAAGGAAAGATTTCATTCTTTTTGATGACTCAGTAATATTCCTGTGTATGTGTGTGTGTGTGTGTGCATGCATGTGCACGTCACATCTTCTTTATCCATTCATCAGTCAATGGACGTTTGGGCTCTTTCCCTAATTTGGCTATTGTTGGTACTGCTGCTATAAACATTGGGGTATGTGTGTCCCTTTGAATCAGCATTTTTATATCCTTTGCGTAAATAACTAGTGGTGCAATTGGTGGATTGTAGGGTAGTTCCATTTTTACCTTTTTTTTTTTTAGATTTTTTTTTTAAACTTACTTATTTGACAAAGAGAGACAGACAAAGGGAGGCAGGCAGAAAGAGAGAGGGGGAAGCAGGCTCCCCGCTGAGCAGAGAGCCTGATGCGGTACTCGATCCCAGGACCCTGGGATCATGACCTGAGCCGAAGGCAGAGGCTTTAACCCACTGAGCCACCCAGGTGCCCCCACCCCCCGCCATTTTCACTTTTTTGAGGAAACTTCATACTGTTTTCCAGAGTAGCTGCAACAGTTTGCATTCCCACCAACAGTGCAAAAGGGTTCCTCTTTCCCTGCATCTTTGCCAACATCTGTTGTTTCCTGAGTTATTAATTTTAGCTTTTCTGACCAGTGTGAGGTGGTATCTCATTGTGGTTTTGATTTGTATTTCCCTAATGATAAGTGATGTTGAGCATTTTTTCATGTGTCTGTTGGGGATTTGTATGTCTTCTTTGGAGAAATGTTTGTTCATGTCTTCTGCCCATTTCTTAACTAGATTGTTTATTTTTTGGGTGTTGACTTTGATGAATTCTTCATAGATTCTGGATATTGGCCCATTATCAGATAAGTTATTTGCAGATCTCTTCTCTCATTCTGTTGATTGCCTTTTAGTTTTGTTGATTGTTTCCTTCACTCTGCAGACACTTTTTATCTTGATGAGGTCTCAATAGCTTATTTTTGCTTTTGTTTCCCTTGGCTCCAGAAATGTGCTAGTAAGAAGTTGCTGCAGTCAAGGTCATAGAAGTTGCTGCCTGTTTTCTTCTCTAGGATTTTGATGGTTTCTTGTCTTATATTTAGGTCTTTCATCCATTTTGAATTTACTTTTTTATATGGTGTAAGGAAGTAGTCTGGTTTCTTTCTTCTGCATGTAGCTGTCCAGTTTTCCTAATATCATTTGTTGAAAAGACTCTCTTTTTTCCATTGGACATTCTTTCCTGCTTTGTTGAAGATTAGTTGACCATAAACTTGAGGGTCCATTTCTGGGCTCCTACTCTTTTCCGTTGATCCATGTGTCTGTTTTTGTTCCTGTACCACACTGTCTTGATGATTACAGTTTTGTAATACAGCTTGAGGTCTGGAATTGTGATGCCTCCTGCTTTGTTAGTACCATACTGTCTTGATGATTACAGCTTTGGAATACAGATGGAAGTCTGGAATTGTGATGCTTCCCACTTTGCTTTTTTTTTCTATTACTTTAGTGATTTGCAGTCTTTTCTGGTTCCAAACAAATTTTAGGATTGTTTGTTAAGGTTCTGTGAAAAGTGCTGGTGGTATTATTTTGATCAGGATTGCATTGAATTGAATATGTAGATTGCTTTCAGTAGTAAAGACATTTTAACAATATTTGTTCTTCCATTTCAGGAGCATAGAATGTTTTTCCACTTCTTTGTGTCTTCTTTCATAAGTATTCTATAGTTTTCAGCATACAGATCTTTTACTCTTTTGGTTAGGTTTATTCTTAGCTGTCTTATGGTTTTTGGTGCAATTGTAATTGGGATTGATTCTTTGATTTCTCTTTCTGTTGATTCATTATTGGTGCATGGAAATGCAACAGATTTTTGTACATTGATTTTATATCCTGCAACTTTGCTGAATTCCTATATCAGTTCTAGCAATTTTTTGTTGGATTCTTTTGGGTCTTCTACATAGAGTATCACGTCATTTGCAAAGAGTGAAAGTTTTATTGCACTTCTAGTGCAATATTGAACAACAGTGGTGAGAGTGGACATCCCTGTCGTGTTCCTGACCTTAGGAGAAAGGCTCTAAGTTTTTCCCCATGATAATGGCAGTAGCTGTGGGTCTTTCTTTTTCCCTTTCTTCCTTCCTTTCCTCCTTTGTTCCTTTTTTTTTTTTCTTAAAAATATTTTATTTATCTATTTGAGAGAGAGAGAGAAAGAAAGAGAAAGAGCATGAGCAGGGGGAGGGGCTGAGGGAGAAGCAGACTCCCTACTGAGGCAGGAGCCCCATGTGGGACTCAATCCTCAGACCCCAGGATCATGACCTGAGCCGAAGGCATACACCCAGCTGAGTGAACCACCCAGGTGCCCGTACCTGTGGGTCTTTCATATATGGCTTTTATGATGTTGAGGTATGTTTCTTCTATCCCTACTTTCTTGAGGGTTTTTAATCAAGAAAGGATGCTGTATTTTTGTCAGATGTTTTTTCTGCATCTGTTGAGAAAGGATCATATGGTTCTTATCCTTTCTTTTTTTATTAATGTGGTGTGATATGTTAATTGATTTGTGGATATTGAACCACCCCTGCAGCCCAGGAATAAATCCCCATTGATCATGACCATAATCCTTTTAATGTACTGTTTGATTCAATTAGCTAATATCTTGTTGAGAGTTTTTGCATCCATGTTCATCCAGGATACTGGTCTGTAATTCTCCTTTTTAGTGAAGTCTTTGTCTGGTCTCAGAATCAAGATAGTGCTGGCCTCAGAGGATGAATTTGGAAGCTTTCTTTCCACTTTTGTCTTTTGGAACAGCTTGAGAAGAATAGGCATTAATTCTTAAATGTTTGGTAGAATTCCCCTGGAAAGCCATTCAGCCCCAGACTCTTGTTTTTTGGGAAATTTTTGATTGCTGATTCAATTTCTTTGCTGGTTATGGGTCTATTCAAATTTTCTATTTCTTCCTGTTTCAGTTTTAGTACTT
>ML102529.1:94183-189479 GCA_003697995.1 Taxidea taxus jeffersonii | reverse complement strand
GGGGGGGGGGAGTGGGTGGAGAGAGAAAGAAAAATTGATTTATCGCTAATAATAGATTTTTATATCATGACATTAATGTTATATGAAAGGAAGCAGTAGTATCAAGCTGAAATGAAGAGGACTAAAGGAGAGAAAACACTGATAAGAGATACCATTCTTTGGGGGGAAAAAAAGAAAAAAGGTCAGTTTTTCAGTGGCAGGAAACCCTTTAACCTACCTGTGTACCTGACCTGCTTTCTGAAAAAAAAAAAAAAAAACCTCCTTCCAGCTTCCTCTCTGATTTTTACACTTTTACATTTCTCTTAAATGATGAAATCTGGATCATCACGTCACTACCATTGTATTTTTCCCCCCAGCTATTTACAATTTTCTGTTTTGAGGAGCATGAAAAATAAAGAATACCAAATTTCTCAAATGTCAACATTTTTTCTTTTCAGTGGTAGAGAGATAAATTCTCAGAAATTGAAAAACAGGTTTAGATATATAAAGGAGTTATTTCACTACTTATTTTGTCATATGGGTTAACTGATGACTTTTGAAAGTGCTTTGAATTAAAAGTAGATCATCTGTGAAACTTGCATCAAGTTAGGAGTGACTTACCTTTTTTTGTTGTCCCCCTCCTTTTTTTCCTCCTTTGCATTTTATTTATTTTTTAAAATTAATTAATTAATTAATTTTTTAAATCTTTCTTTTTTTTTTAAGATTTTTATTTATTTATTTATTTTTGTCAGAGAGAGAGAGAGAGTGGGAGTGAGCACAGGCAGACAGAGTGGCAGGCAGAGGCAGAGGGAGAAGCAGGCTCCCTGTCGAGCAAGGAGCCCGATGTGGGACTCGATCCGAGGACACTGGGATCATGACCTGAGCCGAAGGCAGCTGCTTAACCAACTGAGCCACCCAGCCGTCCCTAATTTATCTATTTTTTTTAAGATTGTATTTATTTATTTGAGGGACAGAGATCACAAGTTGGCAGAAAGGCAGGCAAAGAGAGTGGGGGAAGCGGGGCTCGATCCCAGGACCCTGAGATAATGACCTGAGCTGAAGGCAAAGGCTCAACCCACTAAACCACTCAGGCACCCCCTCTTTGCATTTTAAACAGAAGTATTTGTTTGCTATTTCAGCAGAAATATTTGGTCCATAAGTTTTCTTGCTGTGTGTCCACACTTCTACATCAAACATGCTGCTTGTTGTTTACAAGCAGTTTGAAGCACCTACAGTGTACAGAGCTTGGTACTGTATTAGTCCAAGATACAGTCCTTGCGTGTAGTCTTATCCTATCCACTGTCCCTGATAGCCTCTCGAGTTAGGTTAGAATTGTCTTTCAGTGACAGTGCCTGTATTTATCTCGGAGAATATATGACTCCAGGACATATTTTGGAACTAGTTCCTAGCTGAAGCCAAGGATGATATAATTAGTTGTCGTTAGTGCTAACTAGCTAGCTCCCTCAGTAGGAGTCAGCATTTTTATCACTTCTGCAAAGTAGTAAACAATGGAATTTAGAAAAAGGTTTTTTTTTTTTTAATTTTTAAACAAAACTTAAGTAAATCATGAGTACTCAAATAAACATTTGACTTAGGAGATGCATTGTTATTTATGAGGTGAAAAACCAATTACTCAGTTGGGTAGTAGATTCTAGAAGTTTCTCTTATTTTTTTTTAATATTTTATTTATTTACTTGACAGACAGAGATCACAAGTAGGCAGAGAGAGAGGAAAGGAAGCAGGCTCCCCGCTGAGCAGAGAGCCCGATGCGGGGCTCGATCCCAGAACCCTGGGATCATGACTTGAGCCGAAGGCAGAGGCTTTAACCCACTGAGCCCCCCAGGCGCCCTTGGAAGTTTCTTGAACACTATGTTCATGTTCCTCCTGAAGGGGCAGTAAGAGGTAGAGGGAACCTCCTTAATTTTTATTTTAGTTGTCAAAGTACATCTTGATCTTCAGGGTTTGATTTTAGAAGATTGCAGTCATACCTCAAGGACTGGTTTCCTCTCCCCCAAACCTACCTCTTTTAAAAAGGAATTTTTACTGGTTCTGCTTTGAACATTTAGGTGCTTTATACTTACAGGGTAAATTTTATATTGGCTTTCGTTCTTACACAAGGTGTTTGAATTTGGGAGAAGCATTGATGACTTTTAATATCCGAACGAAGATGTGAAAGCCTCAAGTAGAAATATTCTCAGAACTGGTTTTGATAAGTTCATGAGGCTGAATAAGACTAGAAGGTCATTTAGACTTATTTAAGGACAAGTGAGACATATACATCCTTGCTTTGTTAAGATCTGTGCCAAGGATGACAGCGGCCTTGCTAACCACCCTTGGAGAAATGCAGTCCTGGCCCACACACCACTGATCTGACCCAGAATGGCATCTTGTATGGTTTAATCTCACTTACCTTTTTTTTTTTTTTTTAAAGATTTTATTTATTTATTTGTCAGAGAGAATGAGCACAGGCAGACAGATTGGCAGGCAGAGGCAGAGGGAGAAGCAGGCTCCCTGCTGAGCAAGGAGCCCGATGTGGGACTCGATCCCAGGACGCTGGGATCATGACCCGAGCCGAAGGCAGCAGCTTAACCGACTGAGCCACCCAGGGGTCCCTCACTTACCTTTCAATCTAGGGGTTCAGCCCATTCACTCCCCGAGGTCTCTACACTGTTTTGAGGTCTTGATCTGGATCTGGTGGCTTCCTCTTCAGCTTTCTGATCTCCCATTCTGTATACTTGGAGTTTTCTGTAACTAGTTCAGATTGCCAGCTGCCTTTTTCTTCCAGTTAGCCCTAATGTTTATAATAAATCCTCTGGTTCCTAACCAGACAATTGCATTTATTTAAACCCATGTAACATTCAGTCTATAATGGATGAAATATGATCTATCAGTGACACTTTAAAAATAGAGGCTTTCCTCCTCCTGGTGAGATACTATGCTAGTGGATTTATATCTACTGTTTTCTTGGTCTTACAGAGGTGATGGGGATCCATGTAGAAATAAATTACCTGTTAATTTTTAAAAAATTTCTCTGACAGAGTTTAAAGGAAGAGCACTCTCTTTTAAGGCCTGGCAGACCTGGGTTCAGACCCTGATTTTTTCCTCTTATTAGTTGTGTGGTTGACTTACTAAGCCTCTCTGGGCTTTAGTTTCCTCATTTGTGAACTGCAGGTGATGACGTTAACTGGAGAGGACTAGATGAGGTATGTGTGGAGTGGCTGACAGTTAGTAGTTTTCTAATCAGTATTCATCTTTCCCTGTCTGCTCCCCTCCCCCCACTTGTGTCTTGTCTTTTTTCTCTTCCCTTTTCTTTCTTTCTTCCTTTTTTTTTTTTTTTTTTGTTTTTGATACTGGCCATGGAAAAGTATAGCCAAAGAGACTTAAAACTATATATACTGAGTAACAAATGATGTGTGTCTTAAACATATTTTAGGAACTTACATGGTCGGGGTTGAAAAGAAAACCCATTCACTAGATTTGACAGCCAAAGACCTGTTCTACATTAAGCCTCGTGTAGAACCTGTTCCACATTAAGCTTTGAAAAGATTGCATTAAACTCTGCATTGCTACATATTGTTTAAGATTTGCGTTTTGATTTAATACCCTCAAGCTTTCAGTAAAGGGAAAAAAACAGTCTCTGACCAAAAAAACAAAGCAAAACAAAACGAGCTGTTTCAAGGTCTGGTACAGGAGCAGGCCAAGTGCACACTCTGGCCCGAGATTGCCACGAAGGTTTTATTGAGTCACTGTTTCACGCCCACCTTTTCCTGTCTTGTAACAGTTTGCAGTTTTGACTATCTGACATGACTAACCGTTGCAAATCTAACTGATTACAACTGTCAGTGAGTCTGGGTAGCAGGGTCTGGGATCTTCTTCTGGAAAAGGCAGACATCCGAGTCTGCTTCCAGGCTTCTCCCTGTCTCTTTCCCCCACCTCTATTCATCACCTTTAGCTCATTAATTTGAAACATCAGATGTCGTGTTTCAATGAAGCACACCCTCAGCTAAAAGCAGCAATTCTCACTTAGGTTGGGAGACGTGTACAGGGAGCGAAGAAGAAGTCACTGTCAGGGAGTTAGTTCAGGATTTAACAGCAAGGATGTATGTTCGGGCAGGGGTGGGCAGGGAGGAGAAAAGCTCTGTTCCAGTAATGATGAAATCATCATACCACAGGCACATTAAGGCAGGACAGGAGACACCGGCTCCTGTTAAAATGATTCCCATAAGAACCTTCCTCTTTCATCTTCTTATTGTAGTGCAGTTAAATAAATGAAATGCTAAAGCCATGTGAAGTAAATAACATAATCAACAGTGATTTACTATTGTTCTCTCATGGGGTCATGACCTAATCCTAAATAAAGACTTCTAAAATTGTCTGTGTTTGGATGTGTTCCTGATGTTGGAGAGGACTGGAAGGAAGAGAATCCTCTTCAAGTGGGCCAGCATTTTTGTTTTCATTACTACTCCTTGCTACTGAGCTGCATTTTTTTTGGGGGGGGGGGGAGTTGGAGCCCTCTTGTAGAGCACTGCAGTGAAGAAGGTCTGGATACTCAGCGAGTTTAATCCCTCCCTAAAGTGGCCATCGGAGGCTTTATCATTGAGAATAAAGAGCTCTGCTCTTGCCTTTGTTTCATTACCTCCTCAGACATGCTCAAGTGCAATCTGGACGTCTATGCTGTTCTGTTATCCCCGGTGCTGTCTTTTTATATTCACTGTGGATTTTCCCCTTTTACATCTGCAGGCAAGAGTTTCACCTTGACCATAACTGTCTTCACAAATCCTCCCCAAGTAGCCACCTATCACAGAGCTATTAAAGTTACAGTGGACGGACCCCGGGAACCCAGAAGTAAGTACTCACCTTCCTGTTGGAAATGGTAAACAGGGTGTGTGGGGGACCCTATGAGGAATGTGTCCCTGAGCATTAGGACTACTTTCATGTAAACGGTTTCTTTGCCAAGTATGCTCTCCGCATGTATTTGGACTGAGGGCCATTTAGCAGAAGTTCACAGTTAGTAGAAGATCAAATTACACTGGTCAACTTTGCCACAGAATTGCTAAGGCTTACCTAACTTGGGGGGCGTGAGTGGAGAATTACTCAGTTACTGTAGGTGCGGGCTAAGGCATTCTGCTCATCTGCTGTACACACTAGACAGGGCCGAACAGACCCATGAGAGCTGAGGAGGAAAACAACAGACTGAAAAATCTTGAGCTTAGTCAAAAAGCATTTGCGTGTGTTTCCCATGGTCTAAGAATGTGTTTTAACTTTTTAGCTCGCCCACTCAATTCCCTTTATAAAGAGCACACTGCTTAATTACAAAGAATTTATTTGCAAATGATAACTTGCTTGATTGTTACAACACTGTTGTTTGGTCATGTTCTGGTAATTGTTATAGATAGTTTCTTTTAACAGATAGAGTCAAACCACGTCTAAATCCGCCTTGGTGTGTTTGTCTGTCTGGACTTCCAGAAGGTTGATCGGGCATTCATTTAAGAAGTACACATAACCCATTTGGGCCGATATGCATTTTCCTCCCAAATCTAAATCGAGACAGGTTTTTCCCTACTCCCGCCCCCAAAACCGATTTAATCAAACTTGGTACAGCAGCATTTAACTGCATTTAGGGATTAAAGATTATTTGATATATACGACATGAAAACTAATGTGCCAATGGAAACATATTGAACTCTGCCTTTGATGAGTGAGTACTTTGGAGTCCCAGCCATTGGGTTTAGAGAGTTTAATTTGGTTAATTCTGGTTGGCAGAAATATTTGTTACACAAGGATACACCTGCCTGGACAGTGAGAGTGACCTATCTTCCCCTAAAACTAAGAGAAAAGGACCGATTTTTTTCCCCTCCCCAAGTAGCATATCATTTAGCAGCGGGAACGTAGGGTGCCTTTGGTTCCTCTTGCCGCTGTCTCTTTTCACCAAGGCTCACTGCTTGTCTGAACTAGGGAGGTTTCCTGCCTCAAAAGCCAGTCTTTGAAGTTTTTCTTTTCTCCTCCTTTCATGTGTATGGCTTCTTCTAGGCTCACAGTGTTGGGTCAGTGCAGGCTCCATTCAGGTTGAGAATGTTCTGTTAGGCAATGTGTCTCTGGTCACCCTGAGTCTCTGGTCATAAGAGCCAGTGGTTATGCAATGCAGGTGACTAGAACAGAGCAGAACTGTCTGGTCTGGTGTGGAGCTTTGGCTGAAGTTCCTGGACTGCCATAAGGCAGGGGAAGATGCCTTGCGATGGAAGCCACATGTTATCTAATTAGCCCTTGAGTTCCTGAAAAGGCAGGGACATCCATTTCAGTCTCGTGTAAAGCAGGACAGTAGTCTTTTAACATTTAGCACTACTAATACTTATCTTTTAAAGATGTTTCCTGCTGATCTCAGCAGTTCTTCTCACTTCTTGGAAAAACCATTATTTGTGTGTGTGTGTGTGTGTGTGCGCGCGCGCGCCTCTGTTTATATATGTGTCCGTACACTCAAGAGTGATGTTTGTGAGAGGAAATAGGGAAAGGTGGGTGGGTGCAGCCCCGTTCTGAAAGGAGTGACAGAAGGTGAGGAAATAGGGTAGCTTTGGGAAAGTCACTTCTCTCTCAGGTGAGGATACCATTTCATCATTCCCAAGAGATTATTGGCAGAATTAATTGGCTGATAAGCTTGCTGCCCTGTAAAGGCAGAGAAGTGCTCTGAAAGTGAGGAGGGTCCAGGATAGAGGGGCAGATGGTGTATATGTGACCTGAGTTTGGGCTCTGGGTGCTGGGAGGGGGAGCAGATGCAGATGATGAGTGGCAGACCACTGAGTAATAACATTTTTCAAGGACCAGAAATGTGTGTGATAATGTGATGTCATTATGACATCATGAGGGGGTGTACCAAACTCAGTGCCTGGACACAGGATGGATATGGTATCAGCAACATCTTAATCCCATAACCTTGAGTCTCTATACGGGATTATTGCCTTTTGCTCTGCTCTTGGCCATCCTGGCATGGAGAACATAGCACCCTTCTCAGTATTGTTCTTTAAATTTTCACATCCCAGATGTGAAAAATGCCCGGCATTTTCCATTTTCTTCAACTCTAATAGGATTTGGAATGATTGGTGCATATATAATGTTAAATGGAGAATCCTCCAGAATGTGGATTGGCAAACTTTTTCTATGAAGTGCCAAATAGGAAATAACTTCTGCTTTGTGGGCTATATCTTCCCTGTCACAAGGACTCAACTCTGGCAACGTAGCTCAAAACTAGCTTCAGCCAATACATAAATGAATGCTTGGGGTTTGTATTTCAATAAATCTTTATTTGCAAGAAGAGGTGGTGGATCTGGTCTGGCATACAAGTTGCAATTTACCAGCCCTTGCTTTAGATTTCAAACTGGCTTATGTTATTAACCCTTGACAGAGTAGGGCTTTAGAAAAAGGCTTTCCTGGTGGGAGAGAAAAAGACAATGCAATTGTCCGAGCCGTCTCTCCAGTGAAATTATAATTCCTCAAATGGTGGTTGTCCTAGAAATAGTAACCATCTGTTTATTATTGTAATGGTTTGATGGAGTTGAGGATATTATACCATTGATTCCTATTAATGGAATTTTACTCCTTCCTCCAGAGATCAGAATATGTATTGAAAAGGCTACGTTTGGTAGATTAGCTATTTGGACAAGGACAAGTTCTGGGTCAACTGGCTGGGTCTTTCTTCAGCCTCACATAGTGATTAAGGGTGTGGCTTTGATGTCTGACTGTCTGGATTGAAACCCCAGCTCCACCACCGCCTGACCAGTTAGCTGTACGGTGACAGACCAGTCACCTGACTTTTGTTTCCTCAACTTCCTCATCTGTTAGACTAACAATGGTATTTTCCTCATTGGTTGCTGCCAAGATGTTAAATGCAGTCAAATGCTCTACCACTGAGCTATACCCCCCCCCAAGATGTTAAATGATGTAACATCCATTAAATATGTAGCCCAGCGACTGTCATGTAGTAAATGCTCATTAAGTCTGAGTTGTTACTACATCAATTCCCTTCAGCGTCAGAGGAGTTTTCTGTAGAGTTTTGCTTCTTGTTCGCTTCCAGGAAATAGATACCATCTAGACTCTGCTCCCTCGCGTGTTACTTACATTTTTTTCTTGCAGACGGTTTTACTAATTTCTGCTCATTAGTAAATGACACTAATAAGTGTTATAAACTGTGCCTTGAGCAGGTAGTCCCGCAGCCTGGGGATAGCTGTGCAGAGATGATGATATACACAATTTGTTGGCAGCCAAAAGAAGTCCGAAAGAGGATACGATGGCTCTAGTGGCCCCCTCTGAGGCTCTGCTTATCAACACATCTGCCAAGACTTGCTTTTCACTCAAAAATCAGAGAGGTTTCATCCTTGTGTGTTCTCTGTCTCTGGCAGCTGAACTGGTGCTGTCAGATCACAAACAATTTCTGTCCTTAATATACACATCTGGCGTTGGCAGTTGGACGAACTTCATAAGAACACATGATCATCACTCATTACAAGATTAAAAAGTACCCCATGGCATCATTGATGTTTTTTCACTTTGATCTTCTGCAGTTGTGATTCATCTCAGTTATAAAACTTCCCTTGAAAGGAACATAGCCTATGACTTATTAGAACCTTCATCTTAAGTAGCGTAAACATGAAAACGGTGCACATCTTTACAAAATGCCATTTGTTTTCTCTGCCAGCTTATCATTTTAAGACATGACATCATACCTAAGATCCCAAATTTGTAAGTCCTGTGTTTAGGCAAGGCATTTTGACCTTCCGTTGGCAAGTGAGCTAGAACGACCGCCGTATGTTCGCCAGCAGGAGAAGTCGGTGAAGCAGCGGCAGCTACGGTAATGCGTTCGGATGCCTGACTCTTTCAAACATCAGTTTCTGTTAGGATCCTTTGTTCCGTATGTACCCTTGGTTCCCACTGCTGTCCGAGTGAGAGAATTTCTACAGGAAGGTGAAAACTTACCAACGCCGGAGTTGTGGTTCTGAGTTAGGGAGGACAGCTGATGGTAAAGGTATTACCGACCATGCAGAGGATGGAAAAAATAAATCGCCCTACACAGTCTGGATCCTTTTAATTCTCTTGCTGTTTTTTCAGTTATCTATTGCTGAATAACATACCATCCCAAAACATCATGGCTTCAAACAGCAACCAGTTTATTATTCTTCAGGATTCGGTGGGCTGCCCGGGGTTCATCTGGATGAGTTTTCCGTGGCCTTGCTTGGGGTCTTTCATTGGCTGCAGGAAAATGGCGGCTGGTGCTGGAATATCCGTGATGGGTACGTTCTTATGTCTGCTGCCTTGGCGGGATGGCGACAAGGCAGGGCTTGGCTGGAACGATGGGATAGCTGGGCCTTTCTGCCTCTCTCTGTGGTTTTAGAGCCTTTCCCCCTCCACATAGTCTCTCCATCTGGTCTCTCCAGCACAGTCTGACTTCTTCCATGGCATGTCAGGGCTCCCAAAGGTGCAAGAGTGGGAGCTTTTAGGCCATCTTCTGGCTTTTAAGACTCAGAACTGTCGTGGAGTTACTTCCTTCATATACTGTTGGTTAAAGCAAGATGCAGTTTAGCCTCGATTGAAGGGGAGAAAACCCATAAAGACATGAGTGATGGGGACACTGGTTTATTGACTCACTAATTCCATCAACCTCCGTAAGTGTTTAGATGGCAGATGTCATTGTTGCCATGGGACACAATGATATTTTTGAGGTATCCTCTTCTGAAAGATCTCTCAACTTTCTAATCTGGAGGATGTTTAAAGTTCTTCAAGGTTTTCTGTCCAAAGTTTATAGGAGGTGTGCAACACTCACGGCGGGGCAGGAAAAATGAGGCTAGGCATCAGCCTTGGGCATGGTTCTGTGATGCCTTATTATCAAGGGAGGAAGTAGTTCAAGTCCTGTCCGCTTCTTACCAGTTTTAAGGAGAGAGCTGCGTCTCCAACCCAGGCCCTCTAGTTATATTAATTCACAATCACAGAGACGTTCTTTCCTGCCAAGTTCCATTCAAGAACCCAACCATCAAAATCACAAAGGCTTTACCCTACTTTCTCACCCACCCCATTTTCTTAAAAAAAAAAAAATTCTGCAAGGTGACTCCCAAGTTTTAATTATAGTAACTTCCTTTCAAATTGAAGATATTTGGTAATTATCCGATGAATTAAGGGTTAGTGTTACCTTGGGGTGCTTGGTATTAGCAGGTCAAATCAAGGTGCGCCAGATCAATACTTGAATGAGAGAAGAACATTTGCTGTTTGAACAGAAGGAGGTTATTAGCCTGGCCTGGCAACATGGCCAGTCTGAGGCGGAAGTATTTTATGACTCCTCAGATGGATGAGCCTGGAGGTTTTATGGTTTCTATCGCCCAGCTTTGGAAGGTTTCACTTGCCAGCACATCTGTGAACCCGATAACCTAACACACATGAGTGGGTGTCTAAGAGTTTTTGTGTGCTGTGCCCTAGGGAAGTAAATCACAGCTACTCTTTAAGGAGAGACTAAAGCTGTCATCTGTGTACTTATGGCTGGGACACTGCTGTTCACCAGCTAGCTACCTGTCCTGACCCTGTGGGAGAAGTAAGAAGCTCGGCCTCTTCTTTCATGTTGATTGAACTCCTTTCCTGCAACACTGCCCTGCTTGGCTGCATTTTTAAGAAAAAAGTATTTATTTATTTATTTGAGAGAGAGAAAGAGAGAGAGAGAGCGAGAGTGCGTGCAGGAGCACATGCATCAGCAGGAGGAGGGGCAGAGGGAAAGGGAGAGGATCCCAAGCAGACTTGGCCTTGGGTGCAGAGCTCATCTCGAGGCTCGAACTCAGGACCCTGAGATCATGACCTAAGATCATGACCTCAGCCAAAATCAAGAGTCAGATGCTTAGCTGAGCCATCCAGGAGTGCCCCTGCTTGGCTGCATTTTGACCTGAGTAGGGACTGGCCTTTAGGTGAGGCCTTTAGGTAGTCTGGAAGTGCAAGGTGATGTTTGTATTCCTCAGACTGCCTGAACCCCCCTGGGCTCGCTCAGCTCATCAGGCTGAGGTTCTCAGCCAAACTGGTTTCTTTTCCTGCTTGCGCCTTCTCACCTGGGCATCACACATTTATAATTCTTCAGAGACTGTTCTATTATTCTGCCTTCTTAAGGCACTTTCAGCTGCAGAAATTTTACCTTAGGAACTTAAGGTAACAGGCTGAAACAAATCAGGGTGGTCTGGGGCTGCCGTCATCTCATTTTCCTCTAATTCTGTTCTACATGGGCCTGTTTGCCAGCCCCGGGAAGGGTGGAGGCAGTGGAGGGCTTGGCCTTTTCTCTTCCTCATTCCAGTTGATGTCAGTGGCACCTCACCTTTATCCTCTGCTACTCTTCATCCCAGTTGGGTGAAAGAGTAGACTTTTTTTTTTTAATGGTGGTAGGCACATGCCCTCTGCTTATTTATAGATGGTGGATGCTTATGCAGAGCTTGGCCACATGGGAAAGGTGGGGAGAATGTAAAATGTGTTGGATGGAGGGCTACCAGAAGTATTTTTTAAGGCCATCAGACACCTCTGGACTTCAGTTCTTGCATTCTTCATCTTTCTGTCTATGCAGATAATTTGGGAAAATCTTGCTAGGTCCCATACCAAATTCCTGATGCCACAGGCCTGGATTTTAGTCCTTAGTGCAAAGCATTAGTAGAAAAGCTGGTTACTTCTTGCCTTGCAGAATTTCCCTGGTTCTTCATTGTCTCTGAAGTGTCCAAGGAATGGAAATTATGCATAAATGCTGTACTTTGATATTGACAAGTCAGCAACCATAAGTGTGGTTGCGTTGTCATTAATATTAATCAGTCCCATCACTACTATATAAAGCATTGTTGAAAAATCTTTGACTGTAGGGAATAATAATAGGTAAAAATAGTCAAAAAAGTGTTCCCATTTTCCCTTTCTTGAAGAAGAATGGGGCAGGGGGCCAGTCAAAAGGGCTGGTAGAGGTCATGGCTGGTGGTGGGTGGAATGTGCTCTTGAGAAGAGCAGTTTTAAATCTCTTTCAGTCTCTTTTTTTGTTGACTGACTGTCAGGAGCTGGGAAGATGGCCAAGAAGGAAATGACACATCGAGAGGCATTTTGTGTTGTGCAACGTTCTGTGGAACTGATGCAAGGATATATGGCCTGTTTACACATTCCTTCGCGAGCAGACTGCATGGCAGTAATTGACTTCAGCAGCACATGGCAGGCTGCAGCAAGGAGCTCTGGCCTTCGTGTCCTTTCATGGCAAATTATCACAGCCATTAAAACATGCTCATGTCCCTCTTCTGCTTTCCCCTTGATTCCCAGCTCTCACAGGGCTTCCTCCTCGTACAGGACTTGTGTTCACAAGGAGCTGTGGCTCTCACAGCAAGATCACGTTTTCCACATGCATGTGTTCCAATTGATAGATTTACTTCCAACTAAATAGAGTCTGGCAAGTTTTCAAGTGATACGTGTTTGAGAAACACACCTATCCTTGATCCGATGTGTCCAGACTTTGTGTTTTGGTGCAAGTCAGAAATCATTTATTCTTAAAACAGTGTTAGGGATGTGAGAGAGAGAGAAAAAAAATTTTTTTTGGCTATATTGAGTAATTGATTAGTAATTGATAAGACACATTTTTTTTCTTTCCCAAGGAAGAAAATGCCTGATAGATCACTGAACTACCTTACTTCTATTTTGTTTGTGCCGTAACATTTTCTTCAAGGAGGACTGGACCAGAGGAGAATAGTGTACTTAAAGAGAACAGAGGAAAAAGACTGTGTTGCTGTTTAGACTGTTTTGATTCATACTCGTCCCTACCTAGCATATTTATAGGATGCGGGGACGGTGTCCATGAAAACCCATCCATAGGGGCACCAGGGTGGCTCAGTGGATTAAAGCCTCTGCCTTCGGCTCAGGTCATGATCCCGGGGTCCTGGGATCGACCCTCGCATTGGGCTCTCTGCTCGGTGGGGAACCTGCTTCCTCCTCTCTCTCTCTCTGCCTGCTTCTCTGCCTACTTATGATCTCTGTCTGTCAAATAAATAAATAAATAAATCTTTAAAAAAAAAAAAAAGAAAACCCATCCATAGTCCAAAGGTAAAATTTCCAAAGTCTTAATCTAGGCAGGTATGGAAAGTCATTGCTCATGTTTTTCAAGTAACTTTGGGAAATTGAGAGGGCATAAAAGACAGTTAGGTCTAAATTCAACATATACAACAGTTCAAGTAGGAGACTATACTTGGGGTATGGTTCTTTAGTAGCAAAGGGAGGGCCCCCGTTTCTTCCCCAGTGTCTCTGCCATTATGTCCTGGTGACTAAAATCTATCTGCTAATAGACAAGGTCACTTTTTCAAATTTAGATCCAAGGCTTAAATCCAGACACGTCCGGAGCTGGTAACTTGGACTTAAATTCATATTAAGTCAGTAGAAGTGATCTGGAATCCTGTTTTGGGAGCAGGTTTTGGGAAGTAAAGGGAGAGCGGTTCATGAAGTCCTGGGCCCCAGAAAGTAAACAGTGATTCAAGGGGACAGGCAGGGTCTCCACCAGCCTCAGAGGTGGTTCCTGCCAACTTGAACCCTTGCAAACTTGCTGCAGGTCTGCACTTGCAGCGTGGATTTCTGACGCTTTTCAGCTCTGGCTACTCTTAACAAGTACAGGATTCTACTATTTTAAGGTGTGAGTTTTGGTTTTTATATTTCCGTATTTCCTCCTCTTGCAAGTATTTCCCATTTACAGAATATTTCCTCATTCAGTTTTGTTCTAGATATGTGCTGGCTTTCCTCCTCTAGGTTGGTTCGAAATTTAACGTTTAATTTCTCTGTTTCTTTTGGTAGTTATCCTCACTGTTTTAACCCATATGTTTGTCCCAATAAAATTAATGATGATCTCTGTCTGCCTCTCGGGTAATATAATAAGAACCTTAGCATACTTCAAACTGCCGTCACTTCCTCTCTTCTCCTCGGTTGTCTGATATTTTTTATCCTCGTTTTATCCTCCCCAGATTAGTCATTCTCAGTGTTTAAGCTATATGTTTATTAGTTTGTTTGCTCACCATTACTTCCTGCACCTCAGTTCTTCCTTGTGGATTCAGTTTCCTTTTTCATGATCCCTTCATAGTTCCTTCGTGAGAACCTGTTAGTGGTAAACTCTCAGTGTTTGTTTTTAAAAAAGTGACAACATTTATGTAGACTGGCTGCTGTGATATGCAGGGCACCCCACCGAGAGTCTGTCTGCTCTTGGTGCCCCCCCTTACCCATGGCGGATATGTTCCAAGCCCCCCCGGTGGCTGCTCAAAATCATGAAAAGTACGGAACCGTATAGATACTGTTTTTTTTAAAAATTTTTTTCCTATATGTATCTACCTAGGATAAAGTTTAATTTATAAATTAGGCACAGCAATAGATTAACAACAATTAATAATAAATAAAACCATCATAATAGTATGCCCTAATAAAAGTTATGTGAGTGTGGTCCCATCCTCTCTCTCAAACTCTCTTGCCCTTCTGTACTCACGCGTCTTCTCCAAGTGATGATGTGAGTGGATAACATGCCCACGTGGTGAGGTGAGGGGAATGACGTCGGCATGGTGAGGTAGCGTTAGGCTGCTGTCTTGACCTTCTGAGGATCATCTGCCTCTGGACCATGGTTGATGGCAGATAACTGAAACCGTACAACGTGAAACTGTGAATATGGGGGCTGCTGTACTCGTCTTGCTTGGTGCTAAGACTTTCAGGCCCTTGTTACCAGGATTGTTAGAATAGGATTTAAGGGACTAAAATACAGTACAGCTAGATTTTCGTGGAAGATGGATGAAGGGAAATGGATCTGGTGCCTTTCACATGGAGAGCTGTGAAGACTTCCAAGCCAGTGGTGGAGAGGAGGTGGGAGGGAATGTTTCGGCAGAGGGAGAGAAGTTGAGGAAAGAGGCATACAGGAAGAGGAAATTAAATCCCTTACTTCACCGTTTTGGCTTGGGCAGGGCCTAAGTTGCTTTGGAGCTCTCGACCCAAATTTATATTAAAGAGCTCTGCTGTTCTACCTGATTCTCAGAGGTCATTTGACTGTTGCTCATTGCAAAACCAAGCAACATTTTCTAGATGTTGCTGTCCACACATTTCCTGTCATTTTGTGAGAGTACAGGTCTCCAAACCAAAAGAGGCTTCTTTTATACAGTAATTGAATTGCTGAATGAAGCAGAGGGAGAAAAATAGGCGAGTGCATGGAGGAGCATGTTTTAAGAGAGCCGGGGACCATAACCCGGGGTGGGACTTCTCTAGGCACAGTGGTGACTCCAGGGTTCGCTCTGTGCACCTCTCACTGGCATTGTGCAGGAAGTGGCTGCTGGGGAAGAGATCAGCTCACACCAAGGCAAGATGGTACCTTCTGTCTTTCCATTAGCCCTTAGCCTGCACGTTCACCTTCTTGACGCTGATTTTCATGATCTATAACTTGGGTAAAAAATGCTAGCATGCCTTTTGGCTGGGCAGTACTCAGGGTGGTTTAACCAGGCCTCTGTACCCCTTTAAGTTTAGCCCTGGAAATTATTAGTAGAAAAATACAGGCCCTTCAAGGAGATGAGGAAGGTACCCAAACAGGTTGTTGTACTTACCAGAAGTGAAGAGAAATATGGATGTGTCAAAAGGGAGGGTGACTGTGAAGTCAAGGTTACTAATTCTAGAACTTTGGTTTCTGTTTCAACCTCTCACCATTCACGCAACCCTGCAAAAACAAGTTGCAACGTTTTCCATCCTGTGAGGGCTCTTTCAGAGTAGCTTAATGGAGAGTTGGTCCGTACGGGCAGTTTGGATTCAATATGCGGCTTCAGTTATGGTTAAAAGAGGGGGAGGACCTGGAAATTCCTTTGGTGAGACCACAGCACCATGTTGGTGACAGCAAATCACTCAAGTTCTGTCCAGCTCAGTTTCTTCATCCTGAAAGCAGAAATAGGTGTGAAGACAACTTCACAGTTGTTGGGAGTAACTCCTAAGGAATGATCATAAAGTAGTTGGCGCACATGAAGGGCAACTTAAATACCAAATAGTAATTATGTAGCGCCTTTCTGCCAAGGAGTTCCAAACACTTAGACATTACCTCACTGGATTCTCTTTACACCCCTTTGAGGGATATATTGTACCTTTTATAGGTGGTAAACTGAGGCATGGCCATTTGAAAACTCCTTTGCTCCATGTCACTCTGCAAGTCAGTGGATGATTATGATTTGCGGAGGTGAGTGAGGAGCCCAGGTCTGGTCCTGCTCAGTTACTCCTAAGACTCCCTGATGCTTTGTCATTAAAGTTGTGGAAGCTCCTGGTGTTGGCCTCAGGGCTGATGTTATGAAGTAACGTTCTTTATGAAGAAAGCCTGGTGATGTAGTTGCGTTGCTCTGTAGTAAAGAAAT
The DNA here is from genome assembly GCA_003697995.1 of Taxidea taxus jeffersonii. Lineage (NCBI taxonomy): Eukaryota > Metazoa > Chordata > Mammalia > Carnivora > Mustelidae > Taxidea > Taxidea taxus. The sequence continues at coordinate 173,127 of ML102529.1, read as the reverse complement.
CGCAAAGTATAAGGCCTCACACAGGGAAGGCACATATGTATGTATGTGTATGTGTGTTTGTTGACTGAATCGAATTCACTCAGATGAAAGTTTAACTGAGCTGAGAACACTGGATTTTGCGAGACGAAAATAAGGTGTGTAAGTTAACCCTCAGTAGAATCTCACTTCAAATACCAGTGAGATAGTTAGCACTTGAACAAAAAGTTAATTTTTAGATTTTATTTACTTATTTACTTGAGGCAGGGAGGAGGAACAGTGGGAAAGGGACAGGCACACTCCATGCTGAGCAAGAAGCCCGATGTGGAGCTCAGTCCCACAACCCTGATATCATGACCTGAGCCGAAACCACAAGTCTGATGTCTAACCGACTGAGCCACCCAGGCGCCCTCCACAAAGTTAACTTATTTTTTTTTTTAAAGATTTTGTTTATTTATTTGACACTCAGATCACAAGTAGGCAGAGAGGCAGGCAGAGAGAGAGAGAGGGAAGCAGGCTCCATGCTGAGCAGAGAGCCTGAGATGCAAGATGCGTGGTTCAATCCCAGGACCCCGGGATCACGACCCAAGCTGAAGGCAGAGACTTTAACCCACTGAGCCCCCCAGGTGCCACCACAAAGTTAACTTTAAAAAAGTTACATGAAGGGCAACTGGGTGGCTCAGTCTGTTGGGCATAGGACTCTTGGGTTTCAGTTAAGGTTCTGATCTCATGGGTCCTGGGATCGAGCCCAGCGTGGGGCTCTGCACTCCTCAGAGAGCCTGCCTGGGGATTCTCTCCCTCTGCCCTTCCCCCGACTCATGCAGGCAAGTGCGGGTGCTCTTTCTCTCAAATAAATAAAAAAATATTTTAAAAAGTTGCATAAGAAGAAAATGGAGGTAAGTACATGGTAGAAAGAGTAGAAAGTAAAAATTAGTTAAGAGAATTAAAGATGTCCGTAATCACGTCTCCAAAGATTGCCACTGCTCCTGTTCTGATAATTCTAATCGTCTGAATGTTTTCTTGTGGTAATGCTGGTCCTTTCAAGAAGGGACAGCAGGGAGGAAACAGTATCCGGACAATGATGGAATGCTGTTAAGTGGCATGCCTTTGTTGAAGCTGAACAGAGGATAACTAGAAAGGAGATCAGTCACTTGAAGGAGCAGGAGTGGGACAATGGGACGGACAGCAGTTTCTAGTTAAGGTCTTGGAAGAGGCAACAGCTGTCTCTGGATGGGGTAGGCTGGCTTCTCCTGAACAAGACTGGATGGGTCCGAGGAGGAGGACCCCTACCCCTTCCTCCCACTACTCCATCCTACCACTAAAAGCTCCTGCCCCCTTTATAATAGCTAACAGAGCCCCCTTTTAATGATAATTAGAGATATGCTTTAAAATGTAAATATCTCTGGCAGTGGGGGCATGTATTCATTCAAAAATAATTTTTGAGTGGATACTGTTAGCCAGGTGCCAGGCTCACGAAGCATAGCAGGTAGGGTCCCCGCCTTTGAAGAGCCTGCTTTCTGAGGGGAAGATGGACGAGAAATGAGTAAACAAACATTTATGTATAATTGTGTCTAACTGTAAATTGTGCTAAGGGTTGTAAAGGGAACTGATGTAGCAATAAAGAATTATGGGGCATCAGGGGAGGGATAGGAACAGGGAAGTGCAGGGAAGGCCTCTTTGAAGACATAACATTAGAGCTGAGACCTGAAGGGTGAGAAGGAGCCAGATCTTGGAAGGGCAGGAAAAAGTTTTCATGGTAAAGGGCACATCACGTATCAAGCCCCGAACACGGTCAGTGTCAGAATCTACTGTCTGATTTTGATAGGAGAGAGCACTAAGAGAATGCCTGTGTAATGGGGAAAAGGTTTGCAAAAAGAGGTGACTAGCCTCACACACCTCAGAGCAGCTTGTTTTATAATTCTACCCATGGCCTCTGTAGCATAATTTGAGGAGTGCAGAAGGATTCTCCGTGTCCACCCCCACAGGCCCTAAACCTCTCTCATGGGACTCTCATCCAGCTGCCTGACATTCTTCTTTGAGTTAAGGCTTTGAGGACAAGACCCTCAGAGATGTTATCTGCAATGGAGAACACATTTGAAGACATTTTTGGTTAATAACTTGGTTTACATAAGTGGATCGGATCAGATTAGCTAGATACTCATTTTATAATGGGATCATTTAGGGAGAGTAAGTTGAGAAAGAGCTGTCTGGCGAGGGAGACTGAGTGGGAGTCGGGGGAGGGGAATGGCTTCTCCATGGCCAGCGCCCAGTAAGAACACTGGGTCCTGAAGAACGTGTTTTTTTCTGCTGGGAGAAGCCCCAGGAGCAGGTTTGTACCCAAAATAACCCAAACAAAGCAGCAGGTTACCCACTCAAATAGAGTCTTTGGGCTTTTGTGGATAGCAAGAAGCAATTCCAAAGGTGAGCTGGGTTTCAAAGCCTAAGAGCAACATGGAAAACTTCAGAATGTTTAGTGCAGAGCATTGATGATGATTAAAGGATTGTAAAATTGAACCTAGAAGGATAAGTTGAAAGACATGGGATTATTGAGCTTCAAGAAGAGGAGACTGAAAAATGACTTAATAACAGACTTCAAAATTATGAGGAGTTATGAAGCTATGTATGGTGACCAGCTGTTCTGTTCCTGGCATGGACAGAGAAAGAACAAGTTTTAACTGAAGTAGGATAGATTTAGGTTAGATTTAAGGAAGAACTTCTGGACAGTGTGAATTGTCACAGAGAACGAGTTGCCCAAGGCTGAGGGTTGGACCTGATGGCTTTCCATTCAAATCCCTTCTGCGTTGGTGATTTTCTGTGTGTTTATGAAGTGTAACAAAGCACCACCGTTCTGCTTGTAAAGTCAAAGGCATGCTTTCTGTTTCCCATTATAATTCTGAAGCTTAAGAGTTGCAGAGGTTTGTAGACACAAACGAGGAGGGCAATTTGTCTTGCTTCAATGGCCATTAGAATCTTTAATTGAGAAAAACATGACCAAATAGAGGAACAGCTCTGCCGCGTGATCAAAAAGTTGTTATTGATGATTAGTACAGAAGATAGATTTTCAAGAATGTGGGGACGGAGTGAGGCTTTATTTTCGGAAAAACTCAGGTGTATCTGACCTATAGATGCTAGTTACAGAAGGTGGGGTTTTATGGAGTCGACTGCTTTTTTCCTCTCTGGTCCCTTCCTCCTGGGAGAAATTAAAAGCACTTCCAGGTCAAAGTTCACATCTCCAGAAGCCTGAGAGATGCAATCGGCAGGTCACCCTCAAGGAATGTATTGGCACAGAGGAGGAAGGAGAGAGGAAAGAGGCAGGATTTATTTCTGAAAACAGAAACCTTCATGTATGTAAGAGCTGGCGGAGCGGTGGCGAACCCAAGGAAGAACCGAACGTGCCCTCCTTGTCCACTTCGGAGTGGGAGCACAGGGAAGCAAAGAGCCTTGTTTTCCTGGTTCGCCTCTCTCAGTGGAGCCCAGCATCGTTTTTATTTTAGATTTATTCTTGAGTCCACCCCTTTGCTTCTTAAATACCTGTCTGTGCAACGGGTGTAATAGCAGATGTGCACGCCTGCTGATGGGCTGCTCAGAGCACTCCTGATGGCTCTCTGACCAGACTGTGGAAAACAAAGCACACGTATGTAGCATTCTCAGACGGGTTCTTTGTTTTCAGCTAAGTGGATACAATTTTCTCTAAAGGAAAGAAATAATCAAAGCGACTAAAGAAGCAGACTTTGAAACAGGTGACCCAACTGGGAAGAAAGCTAGGCGGGTGTGGTGCTAAGCGAGGGGAAAGGAAAAATACTCAGAAAACATGTTTTTCTTTCCTTCCCAAATACCTTGGGCTTGTTGGTCCATTAAGCACACTTAGACCCTGGAGCCACCATACTTGGCCTTTCCAGAGCATCATCGCTGCTGCTGAGCCACCAACAGCCCACAGTGGGCTCAGAAGTCACAACCCACTTCCTCTTACTGGCCTCCTTTCTTTCTCGTCTGTTGTATTTTCTTTGTGGCCTTGGCGCTTTGGGACATCATTTATTTATTTTTGTGATGTCAACGTTTGGGTCTCCCCCACCCTCAGATGATTTATTTTTAAGACCCTTCCGAAGGATTCTTAAAAACGACAGCTACCTTTTCTGTAGCAAAAGTTAGCCTGTAGGGGATCCGTGGCTCCTCTTCTGCTCTTGAGGTCAAAAGATTGAGACAGGGAAGGAAAAACAAGTGAAAAGAGGTGTGGTTTACTCCTATTATAAAATGGAGCTCTCTTCTGAGGACTTCGCTACAGGAAATGTCTCTTCATGATTCCCCCTAGCCCCCCAGATGGTTTTGTTGTCTGTTCATCCTGAGCTCCTTTTTTTTATCTTGAGGACTTTAGTTAAGACTTGAAAACCAACCTCCTTTTCCTTTAGAGAAACTGTGATAGGGATCAAGTGAGAGCGGTCAACAGCCAGGGTTTATGGACAGGTGGGACATATGGCTGTGAGAATGTCTACCGGGGAATCCAGAAGGACGAAGGTTTTCATAAAGGTCTTGAGGTTTAAAGAGAGCAAGAGTGGATGATTCGGATAGCATGCTAGTGGAAGGCCCTGTGCCTCGATCACTTCTCATGGGATTCCCACATGGACTCCCCTGGGTATTTTTAGAAGTCCACATTTGTGGCACACATCAGATGTAGCAAGAAAGTATGCTGGGGCTGGGGCTGCAGGAATTTTTAGATTCCATAATTAGGAAACCATAGAGGGACCAAAACATAGGATATGTGCCCATTTTATTATTTACAGAGCATGTTTTTGCCTATCTTTAATATATTATATATTGATTCCATATATTGTGAGACCTGATGCCACATTTTCTTGGTAGAGCTAAGCAGGAGAGGTGTCTTTTCTCTTTGCCGTCATCCAGGCTGTCTAGGTGCTGTGCTAAGGATGTGGTTTGATTGTAGTTAACTTGTCACATCCTAGCCCAGTGGTGGATGTAGGAATAGAAGTTAGCTCTTAGGGAAGGGAATTGATGGGATATAACTGCACCGAGCACCCATTTTTGCTAAGGGTTGACTTTCCATCCCCAGTTACAACTCAGGAGAAGTCCTGAGGGGAGCGGAGTGACCACTTCATTGTCTTTTGTTAGGAGAACAGAAGTCTTATGAAAATTTGCAAGGGAGTTGGAAAAAATCTGACACGGAAAGATGAAATGTAGCTTTTGCAGCACGAGATTTGTGGCACAAACTGACCAGAGGAAGGAAATCTGATGATCTAGATAGATGCTTCTGGTAATTACCACTTTTGCTGTGTGCCCCTGTGCTAGGACCTCAACAGGATGAGTCAAATATTCACTGTAAATAAAAACTTCACGGGGAACAGAAGATCCTAGTGTTTGAAGGAATAGGTGGCTTTTATAAATGTCTCCTTTCATTCTCCTCAAAGCTGGAATAAGTTGCACTAAAAGTCTACTGGAAGAAAACCATTTTTAATTTTTAAAATTTTTAATTTCATTTTATTATTTTCCTGCTACTGAAAAGAGCTCCTGAAACTGAACCATGGCTGAATTGTATTCCTTGCTCTAGCCCTGGTGTTATTTGGCTCGTTCTCGGAATGGATTTTTGTAGTTTTCACATCAGGAAAATATGGTCACATCGCTCTATTAACTTTTTATTTTTGTCGCAACTGTGAGGCAGTTGGAAGACTCATGGTTTTAAATTATTTAAGATAATTGCTTTAAAAAGATGATTATTTATGCATTAGGAAATTAAATCCCAAGACTTCTACACACTTACAAAGTACCTGTAAGCAATTCCACGGAATTCTGCTGTTGACACTCAGATCCTTTTGTGCTGGGTGACTTTGGTCATTAAGATAGGTTAATGTCAGGAAGAAAAGTCCACTTTAATAAGATATCTGTGTCCTCTCTTTCTTCATTAATTGGGCACACGGATCTAGGAGGCCTGCTTTGTGTTGGAGCCTCTGAATGTTGGGTGCTGATGAAAGAACTTGGAGAAGCTAATTTGGAAGACACATCAGAAAATCGAGAATAAAGCCAAGTTCAGTCATCAGTATTATATACATCAGTATCAGTATGAGCCTAGCAGGACACGAGGGCTTAATCTGTAGGGAAAGTGAGCAGGGTCCCCGCTTTTATTTTAATAACTTCTGAAAGTTTATGACTAGTCAGTCCTACTTTATTGTGAGTTGTCTCCGGCCACACCCACATCTCCTGACAGATTTCAGTCCCCTGTCCCTGCCACACCTGCTCTGTGCCCTTACTCAGGATTCTGTCCTATCCACAGATCACGGCACGGTTCTCTCCTCTTCTTTGTCATCAGTCACTAACCAGTTCTCCTTCCTTACCAGTGCCTGCAAGCTCTCTTGCTCTCTCACTACTCCCTTTGCCCAGAGTAGGGAGCACTTCTTTGCCTTACAGAATGTGCTTCCAGGTACATTTTGATTCGAAGAAGGGTGTCCAAAGCTAAGGAGAGTGTAACAAAACTCATCCAGTTTAAAGAGTATGTTTGCATGGCTGCAGAGGAGCAAAAAAGCAAACATCACACTTTCTAGCCATTTTCTCCTCTTTTACGAATGAGGAAACTGAGGCCTCAAGAAGTTTTTTGCCAATGTAGTTGCTTTTGTTTTCTGGCTTCAAGTCCCCACTTTTACTGCTGTTTGATACCATGAGCTTTGAATACATGTGAGTAACTTGTAGGGCAAAACTTTAGAGAATTTTATATCAGAGGTTAAGGCAAATCTTAAGCCAACTTAAGTCTCAAATATTATTTGTAGTTCCTTATTTGTCCTGGATGCAGTGGGAAGGACTAGGGCACAAAATGAGGAACCCGTCTAGAGAGAGAGTCTCATGTGACAATCTGCAGTACAACCTGGGACCCCTCTGGCTCTGGCTCATCTTTGCTGGGCCACCTTTTCTTCTTTGAGAAATTGAAATTATTATTAGTCACTTACTTTCTCGGATTTGCTTTTTCCTGTTAGCCTTTAGTGCCACTGTGTACAAGTGCTCTGCCATTGTTGAGAAGTAGTACTACTTCTTTTTTTTGGTCGTTTAGACTATTCGGAAAATACATTGTGTTGGTGAACATGTAACATTGGTGGGACTAGTAAGAAAACATATGTTCATTCAGTGCTATCCATTTTTTCTTCTTACATTTTGAATACCATTCATTCTCAAGATGTAATTTTTTTAGAGCCGTTAGGTGTACAGCATAATTGAGAGGAAGGTACGGACATCTCCTGTGTCCCTTGCCCCTCAACACGTATGCGGCGCCCCCCATCAGCAGCAGCTTGATACATTGGTTACAACCAGTGAATCCACATGAACACATCACAATCATCCAAAGTCCTTATTTTTACATCTGAGTTCACTCTATTTGTTACACATAATATGGGTTTGGACAATTGAATCATACGGAGTGGTTTCAGTGCCCTAAAGATTCTAGCTCCACCTGTTTACCCCTACCCCCTCCAAGCCCCTGAAAACCTGTGATCTTTTTAATGTCTCCATTGTATTCCCTTTTGTAGAATATCTGTATTTGTAGAGTTGGAATCATACAGTATGCAGCCTTTCCAGATTGGCTGCTTTTGCTCAGTAATGTGCATCTAAGTTTCCTCTATGTCTTTTCATGGTTTGAAAGCTCATTTCTTTTTAATACTGAATAATATTCTGTTGTTTAGATATACCACAGTTTATCCATTCACAGGAACATTTGTTTTCATTTAGTTTCTACATAAGAAAAACATGGGTTGTAAAAAAAAATCAGGAAGCTCGGGGCCCCTGGGTGGCTCAGTCGTTAAGCATCTGCCTTCTGCTCAGGTCATGATCCCAGGGTCCTGGGATTGAGTCCTGCATCAAGCCCCTCATCCTGCTCAGTGGGAGGCCTGCTTCTCCCTCTCCCACTCCCCTTGCTTGTGCTCCCTTTCTCACTGTGTCTCTCTCTGTTAAATAAATAAAATCTTAAAAAAAAAGTTTAGAAAACTCAGAAAGCATAAATAAAGAAGAAAGTAAAAGTCGCTTGAAACTCAACACCAAAGATAATCCTAGCTAGTATTTTGATGCATTTCCTTTCAGTATTTTTCCCGGTTGTATATTTGTGTGTGTGCATAAATATTAACGCATCCTTTTTATCTTATACAATTTTGCTTATATCTTCTAAGCTGATTTCATTTCTTTGTGGGGGGAGGGGCAGAGGGAGAGGGAGAGAGAATCTCAAGCAGGCTCCACACCCAACACAGGGCTCGATCTCATAACCCTGAGATCATCTCATAACCCTGAGCCGAAACCAAGAGTTGGATGCCCAATCGACTGAGCCATCCCCCTCTTTTTTTTCAATTATTAGAAGGAAGTGGACAAATCTCTAGATGGTAAATCTTCTATTAGGCAAAGATAAACTTTTTGAAAATTAGTTTATAAAAAATTGGTATGGAATTTCTTATTCTAGTTCCTTTAAGATTACTCTAGCCCATGGGGTTATTTACTTCCTGATATAGTTGCCTGCCTCACAATATAGCTTACATCAATTGTACATCCTTCTCCTTGTTATTCTTCTTGTCTCTTTTTTCCTTTCACTTTATTCTGTTTGACGGGTACTCATGTGATATCTGGCATGTGAAATGGCCAAGTGTGTGCCCTGCTGGGGGCCATAATCACGCTTTAAGGAGCTTTGTGGCCCTCCTTCACACCCCTTTGAGAATCCATCTCCATATTCCCCCCTTTGGAATGGTGCTGTGTGCCTTCCCTTAGCATTCTCAGAGCTGCCTTGGAGAAATTATTATGTATTGGTATAGTTGACAAAGTTTATGTTATCCTTTTGACTTCAGAGTAACCCTGTGAAGTAGTCAGAGACTGTTTTACAAGTGAGGAAGAAGCCTTGAGAAGTTAAGGACTCGCCCAGGGTCACACATCTCTATTAAACATTTCAGGTTTAAAAATGGTTTTGTGGGGACGCCTGGGTGGCTCAGTTGGTTAAGCAGCTGCCTTCGGCTCAGGTCATGATCCCAGCGTCCTGGGATCGAGTCCCACATCGGGCTCCTTGCGTGGCAGGGAGCCTGCTTCTCCCTCTGCCTCTGCCTGCCTCTCTGTCTGCCTGTGCTCGCTCTCTCTCCCTCTCTCTCATAAATAAATAAAAATCTTAAAAAAAAATGGTTTTGTATGACTCCAACCAAATTCAAGAAGAGAAGAGGTTCCAGCTGAGAATTTAAAGAAAGTACAGAAAATATTATGACCACAGCCAACATTATTTCTGGTTACTCTAACTGGAAACTTAACCGATTTTTATGTGCTTTCTGTTTGTTTGTTTTTTGTTTTGCAAAAGTAAGTAGCAGGAGCACCTGGCTGGCTCAGTTGGTAAAGTTTGTGACTCTTGATCTCAGAGTCGTGAGTTCAAGCCTCACATTGGACATAGAGCTTACTTAGAAAGAGAGACAGAAACAAGTAAGTAGAGATCAAGTACAAGTGAAGAACAAAGAAGTTAAATCAATTAATTGAGCAAAGAAATGTATATAGGAAAAAAAGATTGTCTCTTCAGTGTAGCTGCTCACTGATTACTGGGAAGGGAAAATAGGGCTTCACTTCCTTCAACAGAAAAAGGCCGTGGATTAGGGATAGCTGAGTCACAGGGTAGAATAATTCTCTCCTGATCCATAGAGGGTAGGGTGTCTGGTGAAGGGCCAGTGGAAGGAAGACCCAATACCAGACAATGGCTTTTCCAATTTCTGGAGGTCTAGTGACACAAAAGATAATAGAATACAGATTCAAGATTCTTAGGGAACCCTTAAATGTAAAACATCTTCGATTCCTGAGGATATCTGGAAAATCAGAAGTATCCTATTTGGCAGATACTTTATTTTAAGCCATTTAGTCTACCAGGAAATGTAATTTGAATATTATCATTTTTTATTCAAAACTTGCAAAAATGAAACCAGCTTTTCTAGTGTCTGACTTCTGATATCCAGGGGGCTAAGTGAAGTAGAGGAAAGCAGCAGCTCTGTGGAGGAGTCTGCCCCACAGAACAAGGCAGAAGAACTAAGCCCTGGCAGTGGTGACTTGGCCAAAGAGGGTCTGTGACTGAGGGGAACAATCAGAGGCTCAGTCAACTCTCAAGGTCAGAAGCTCTGCAGCAGGTTTGCCGAGGTGGTTGTGAAGTGCATTTTTCCCTGTTAATAAGGCAGGGAGGCGTGTAGGCGTATACTGGAATGAGTGGGGATGCTCTGGTCATGTGGAGATAAACAAATGCAGTGGTGCATTCTGGGTAGGAAATTAAAAATGGTAACAGTGTGAAGTTACAGGCAATGCAGAGTATTTGTTAAGCATCTTAAAGTCTTGATGAAACTACCTAGAGCTGTTTCACTGTTGTGACATTGAAAAATCAGAAGGAAATACCGAGTTTTTAAGGAGCCCGCTGTGATAACTGCCATTGGATTTGGCATGGTGGAAGCCATTGGCGATCTTGGCAAAAAGAAACGTCAACAGAAGGATAGGTTCAAGAGATCATTTGGCAAAAGTTAAAGAGAAAATGGATAGGAGGTAGGGAAAAGGAATTTAGAAAGTGAACACACTTTTAGTGTGTTCTCTGAAAAGGCATTAGAGACATGAGTGGGTAAGTGGAAGGGGTTATGGCAGAGTGGGAAGACCACTGGGACTTTGAGATACAAAACTGAAGGCTGAAGTGCTGTCCCTTCACGAAGAGCATCCTTGACAAATCACTTTGTTTCTCAGGACCTTGGCATCTTCAGTAGAAAAATCGGTGTAATGAAACCTACCTATAATGGTGATTTTTGAATATTATGTATAATAATAGTTTTTCACTTGTAAGTGGCAAATAAATGTAAAAATCTCATCCTCTTTAGCGTGTAATAGAAATTCTCAAAGAAACGTATGATCACTTGGAGGAAGCTGAGTCTGGAAGAAAATAGAGATGATTGACTAGATGAACTGAAGACCTTTATTAAAAGCTCGGGAAGAGGAAAACCATAGGATGTGTAGGATAAAGGCCAGATTGGAAAAGAAGGTGAATGTTGGAGAGACGAGGAATATCAGGTTGGATAGGGGGAACTGGGCTATGGATATAGGACTGCAGAGGCCATTCAGAAGAGTCTGAGTTGATGGGACAGATGTTGGGGTGGCCCTGTGGGTTCTCCAGCAGGATAATTGGAAGTGGAAGGTGTTGCATTTCTATATAGCATGGAATTACATGGATTAGAGCAAATTCTACCTTTGTCTATAGAAGACCTCCAGTGTTGCAGTGCAACTGGGATATTTTAGTTTGGTGGAGGAAGCAAAATACAAGAGGAGGAATACAAAATACAAGGAGGAATCAAATACGAGAAGAAAAAGGAGGGAAAAATGTGAAGGCAAGGAAGCCAGCTGGCAAGGTTCTTCTCCAACCTAAGTGTGGTGAGAATCAGAATTGAACCTTATTGTTTGTGGGATTATGTGGCATGAAAGTCAGTGTTAACATCCTGGAGAAGGAAAGTGCAAAAGGAAGGAGTGTCTCAAGAGGGGAAACATTGATGAAATGAGTCTTAGGTCAATCAGTCATCAGGTATTTATTGAGTACCTACTATGTGCCATCTGTTCTTGGCCACCTTCTGGGCACTCTTCCAGGCTCTGTTCTACGCGTGGACTACAACACCCTTAATAGCAGGAAGTGTGTGGGAGGAAGCCAAACTGCGACAAAACTAGGCTTACATTTCATTTTCTTTTCATTTTTTTCTTTTTGTTTTGTGAGAGATTACATCTTGCAGCATTTTCTAAATCATCCTGTGCCTATTGCATAGTTTGCTAAGTGAATTTGTAACATTTTGTGAGTTAGCCATATTAATCTGTTGCTGCAATTTAAAAAAATAAAAAAAGTGATTTGTTTCTACACATTACTAGCCTTAAGAATGCTCCCAGGCAGCTGTGGTTAGAACTCATGACCAGATTTGGCTTGTCCAACTGCAGAACATCAAATTCAGCTCTGCCGGCCATTCATGTGATAGTCATATAAATAAATAATCAAAATAGAATATACTAAGATAAATAAGAGCAAGCCTACAGAGAAACAGTGATTTAAAATAAAGGGGAAAAGAACTTCATTTCTGAGTCCATGAAGGAAATTGGGTTAGCATATTTAAGGGTTTAGGATCCATGAACTGTGGGTCTGGACATTTTGGTGAGAGTAGACAGATGCATGGGTAAATGACCTCTCCTGTTGGCTCAAAACTACCCTGAAGTGTGAAATCATAAGTGCTAACTAATTTTGAACTATAGCTTCGTGTAATTCATCAGGACTAGGACTCTGGTTTTAATGGTTTGTGCAGTGAGCTAGTCACAACAGAATTTCCCCTAAAACGGTATCTTTGTAATTGATGGCTTTAAAAGGATGGACTTGGGTTTGAGTCCTAAAGCAGATGTTCAGTGGTTCAGATTAATTTCTAGCAATGGTTTTGGAGGTTGAAACCAAGATGTGTCCAAAAGCAAACATTTCCCTTGCAGAGCAAATAATTTGAACTCGAACGAAATGTCAGCAAGTAGGCACCAGCTACAAGTTAATTTTGACACGGATGTCGGGAAAGCATCAGCAATTAGCATATTTTTCATGAGAGCCACAGCATATTATTGTCTCTCTGTGCCCATGGAAGGAAGGAAACATGTTGCTTGTTGAAGCCCGGACTTGTACCGGCTGGCCAGAACCTGAGGCTGAAGTCATCCCCTTCTGGACCTGGGTGAGGGATGCAGGCGTTGGTACAGGCAGCCGTTCGTGTCTGAACTGAAACAGGCCCCCGCCGCAGCCAGTCTCTTTTCACCAAATCTCCATCGGGGTCTTCGAAAGCGAAGGTGTCTTCACTAGATGGCTTAGTTCCTGGGTCAGTTTGTTGTCTTTCTCTCTGGTCTTAGGAGCACGGGAAGCAAAACGCATGCTGATAGTTTCTCAAGGAAATAAAAGGTTCATTGTTGCTTTCCAATAGAAATAAAACCTTTCCATAGAGAAATAAGAGGAAGAGTCTGGACAAGGAAGCATTTCTATCATCCTCAGGCTTATTAAAAAGTGAGTGAACTGACAAAGACATAAACTAGTGAAGTAAGGCTCTAAGGTGGGCGGTGTGCTAAACACGCTGAGGTGAAGGCATCGTTAGTTCCCTTATTTTTCCAGAAGGGTGGAGAGATTTCCTTTCTAGCTGGGGAGGGAACGAAAAGCAACAACAAACCTTTCCCATATTAATCTTTATTTCATTACTACTACCTATTTCATTTGGTAAATGTTTTTTTTTTTTTCTCTTTTATCTTGTCAGTAGAGTTAAAACTGATGGATTCCCTCAGCCCTGAAGTGTCATGGTAGTCAACTGAAGACATTCATACAGCGATGCTCACATTTTTGTAAATGCTCTTTTTGAAAACATGAATTTTTCCTCCTTTTAGTTTTGTTCTTTTTTCCTTCAGTTTAGCTTTTCGGCAAGAATGTGGTAGCTCAGTTCATTTGTTATTTTTCTTTAGCTGGATCATATTGCTTTGAGACAATACAGTAAAATTTTTGCATCCAGACCTTCGCTTTATCCTGGAAATAAGCACATTAATGGGAATGTTTCTACTTTTATTAATTGGTGAGACAAGACCAACTAGACGAAGAGTTGGACTCATTGTGGACTGTGCTCAAAATTTTAAAAATGGTTGCAGCGGTGGAGATAGTTGGGCTCCTGGACAAACGTCCCTGGGTTCTATATCAGGGCTTACGTCTTTCTCCACCAAGTTCAAGTTCCCAGCTTACTACCTGTCAGGTCCTAGTGAACAGTAAAGTCTTAGGATGAGTACATGAACTGCTAAGTGATTACTAAATCCGAGAAGCGCCCTAAATAGATTTTTTCCCCTTTCGTGGTCTAGGATGGTGATGTGAGAATAATATAAAATGAAATATGAACCTTTGTTTCATTTTGGGAAGTGTCAGCATTCTAAGGCTCTATCTCCACTGGCACTTGAATGGCATCGGCTGCCTCAAACCAGATCATTGCCTCTTTTACTTTGTTCTCTACAGAGCTGGAAAATAACAGCCGAGACAAGCGTCAGAGCCTGACCCAATACTTACCTTCCTACAGGGCTTCCTCCTTCAGAATCTGAATATGATCGAGCACATAGATAGCCTGCTCACCAACTTCTCTCATTTGAGCCTAATGAATATCCCCATATCACTGGTTATGTCAGGAGACATAACCAGAGATAGCTAGAGGCCCCTAACTGTGTCTCAGTTGGGTTTATGGTTCTTTAAGTTGTCTGGACAAAGCCTCTGCTCCGTGGGAATCACAGTATGTCTCATTGCTCAATGGCACTGTGGCAGCCTCTTCAGTATGTGGGACCTTGGTCTATGACGCGACTACATCACTGCTTTCAAACACAGGAGAGCTCAGAGGGGAATGCACTTTGGTACTTGAGTGTATAGGATTTTCCATCTTCTTGTGCTGTGTAAGGGAAACATTTATACATTGGACGCAGTGTTTCAGAGTTTCTGTGTCTCTTTCTTTTGTCTCTACTGCAGTTTCTTCTAATTCTCTTAGGGATTCTGGGGAGAGTAGCATGCTTTTGCGATACGGTCACCTGTGTTGTGACATATTTATAAGCTTTGGCCAAGCCATTGCTTGTGGACATTCCGTAGATACTCTGAAGACCCCAAGTGCCTATGACGCTCTCAGGGGCTCTTTCAGAAACCCGGCCCTGAGACAAACACATAGGCCAGATGTCTGCGACACCTTCTGGTGGGCCCACTGCCCAGCCCGTTGGGCCCCTCCCTGGCACCAGATCCCAGATGCTCTTCTCTGCCCACAGCCTGAGCTTACCTGGTGGGTCAGGTGGGCAAGGCTTCAGGGACCCGAAGAAGACAGTGGAGTGGAAACAGGACTGCGTTTAATCCATTCTTCTGAAATAGTAGCTTTTCGTGGTTAATTATACATTTTCAGGTTTTGCATGACATACTCAGCAACAGATAAATATCACTGGTCACAGAAGTCATATTCTTTTTTTTTTTTTTAAAGATTTTATTTATTTATTTGACAGAGAAAGAGAGAGATCACAAGTAGGCAGAGAGGCAGCAGGGAGAGAGGGGGAAGCAGGCTCCCTGCTGAGCAAGGAGTCCGATGTGGGGCTTCATCCCAGGACCCTGAGACCATGACTTGAGCTGAAGGCAGAGGCTTAACCCACTGAGCCACCAAGGCGCCTGGCTCTTATTCTTAAAGGACTCTAATTTTAGAACCACACTTACCCTTGTACAACGAGCATCAGTACTTACTTGATCTGAGCTGGTACAGACTACTCAGTCAAGAAAGAATCAGCCTGGCCTAGTTGATGTGGTCACGGTGTTGTTAGCTGTGAAATTTGCCTTCTCTTCTGTGTCTGTAGCAATGTAGGAAAGCCCTGTCATTTACCTAGGCCTCAGGTCCTTACCTGGAAAATTGCAGAAGTGACTGTAATGTGGAGATCCCAAGAATATCGATACTAATATCTTGTGTTTTGAATATGTATGACAGCCCTGTGATATAGATCCTGGGATGCTCTCAATTTAAATGCAAAGGGCAAAGACATTGATGCTGGAGCCGAGCCCTTGCCAGTCTGTAGCATCTCTTGGGTGGTTGTGTAGCATGGTTGTCTGGGTCCCCAGGTAGGGGGGCCGGTCTGGCTCTGATACCTCTTCATGGAAGGGCTTGGTGAGCACCCCGGGTGAAAGCTTGTAGTTTATAATAGGAGCCTAGTAGGACTGGGCAGTTTATTTTTTTTCCCTCATTAAAGCCTATTTTCATGAAACAGATGTTCGTTAGGGTGCTTTATTTCCTTACCAGTATAATTTGTACATCTGAGTGGCTCACCATAGAATCTTCAAGTTGTCACAGAGGCCACTGGGGTTCCGTTCATTTATTAGACAGATAAGAGAACTGGCCAACAGTCCCTGGCAAGATTTGTTGTTTACTTCGACAGACTTGCTGTCCTAAGATGTTCTTTTTTCTTTACTACTCCTTTGAGCTGATATCTTATTTCTCTTCTTCCTAACCACCAAACTTCTTGAAAGAGTCGCGTAAACGTGTCATCTCCACTTCCTCACACCCACTCACTCCTAGCTCCTCGCAGTCTGGCTTCCGCTTCCCAGCCTGACCGAGTCTTCTGTCTTGAAGTCTGCTCATCATCTCCCTTGGGTGACCTCGACCCCTAAGCAGCAATAAGCCTGTAGATGCTCTCCTTTCCCTCTGTCCCCGGCTTCTGCCGTATCATAGTCCGATCTCCTCCTGCCTGTCTGACTGCTCCTCTTTCTCTTTTGCTTTATCTTCTAAACTCCCACTTACCTCCTACAAGTAGACATCACCATAAGTTCTGAACTTGGATTTCCTCTCTCTCTGTGTTCTTGCTTGCTTATGTAAGGCACCATCACATGGACAATCATCTGGTTTAATGAATAGCTCCCAGACCTTTATCTTTAAGCCCCACCATCTTCAATTTCCTCATCTTCCTTAACCCTAAAACTAGTAGCACAAAACCCTTTTGATCTCTGATCTTTAATCTCTGTAAAAGCTATCCCTTCCTCACCTTAGTATATAGGGAACTAGCCATGAGCTGGAATTCCTAACTCTTGTTCCAGCCACCAGTACCTTCCTCCTTAAAGTTCTCTTTACACAGTGCTGCTGTTCTGTCTCTCTGAGGCTGAGCTTTGGTCAGGTTGATGTGTGGACCTCACATCGCAGGGTACTATAGCCCTACATGCCACCTAGTCGCTTATAGGCTCTTCAGGTGGCTTCTGTAAGCCCACAGTCCCTTGGCTCTGTCTTGTCTTTACATCTCCAGCCACTTTCCTACACACATTCTAGTCACATCACAGATGTGTTGGAGCCAACCCCCTCTTTAATAACAAATACCCAATAATTGTCCTTTACTACCCTGAAGTGAAATCATTGTTTTTCTCTATTTGTCCGTATAACTTCCAAAAGATCAGTATATTGCCAGGAAGTAGCATAAAGGAAAATAAAGGAACTTAATTACAAATAATATTGTTGTGTTAATGTATTTCAATGTCTAAATACTTGGAGAAGAATGTTCTAGAAAACTTAATGAACTAGCCAGCTGCATGGATATGTGCAGGATCATCTTGAACGTGATGGTGATAAATTGTGCTTGACGCAGACGTGTGTTAGTGGCTCAGGTACCAAACAAAAGTGACATTAGTGTTGGTGAAAATTTTCTGAATTCTTGAAAAACTCTTGCAAAAATTCCTAGCAGAACAAAGTAGGCTCTTTTGATTTCTAGGTAGTTTTATTCCTAGAAGATTCAACATTTTATTTTTATTATTATTATTTTTTAAAGATTTTATTTATTTATTTGGCAGAGAGAGAGCACAAGCAGGGGGAGGGGCAGAGGCAGAGAGGGAAGCATGCTCCATACTGACCAGGGAGCTGGATGTAGACTCTGTCCAAGGACCCTGGGATCATGAACTGAGCCGAAGGCAGATGTTAACCAACTGAGCCACCCAGGCAAGCCTAAGATCCAACATTTTAAAACCATAGAGAGAAACCTTTGTTTATATTTAACAAATATAGAGCTTTGGTTCTAGGCTCCAATAATTATAACCAGATTTTTTTCATGTACTTGAATATCCAGTGGGTTTTCCAAAAGTCATGAGGGACGTGGAGAAACTTTTTTCATTGTGTGGGACTATCTCATGCATTGCAGGGCACCTAGCATCCTTAGTCTCTGCCCATCCAGTTACAGTCCTGTACCTGCAGTCATGGAACAGTCAAAACTGCTTCCCGGAGTTTCTGAAACCTCCCTAGCAGCTGGTATTATTTGTCTTGAGAACCACTGCTCTAGCCAAACTGTTCTCACCGTTCCCTGAATGTGCCTTGCTTTTCCTGAATCCCATATATGTTTTCACACTGTGCTTTTGCTTGCAAAATGTGTCTTCTGTTTCCATCTCTGGAAATCTTACCCACCTCTGTAGCTCAAGTAGTACATACTCCATGATGTTTTCCATCAGGAGGGATGTCTGCCAGTCTAAAATCTTGCAGCACTCTGGCTGTACTACTTGAAAGTGCTGGAAACACACTGTTTTATGGTAGTTATGAGCTTGTAAGATCCTTGAGGATATAGACCATATATAATGGGAGGTTATATTCCCCAGTGTTTCTAGCAAAGTGCCTTGCACACAGTACACGCCCATTGAATGTTTCTTTGTGAACAAGTGGGTAGCTTTTAAAGAATATTTGTAGAGAAAAACAAGAGGGAAGCTTGATTTTAGCATGTAAAGTGATATTTACAGTTTATCTTCTAGGTGTATACTTCTGATAATACAAATTCATATCTGAAAAGCACATTAAAAAGTCTATGGGTCTCTAGGTGGTTTGGTCTCTCTCTATATATTTATTCTGTGTATTCTCTACCCGTAGCAGAAGTTTGGAACAATATTAAGCTAGTTTTCAAACACTGTAGAGGACATGTGGATAAATGTGGTTAAAAATGCCTCTTTTTTCATTCAGTTCTATAATATAGAGATAAAATCACCTTTTGAAGTCAATCAGGATGCCTTTGCAATTTCCCTGTTTTCCTTCTTTATGCAAAAACCTCAAAACCGCTCTGGGTAATTCCCTCAAGATTGGCTTCAAACACGTCCAGTCTGAAGAGGGAGCATGGTTTCCAAGAACCAAGGGCTTGCAACATTTACTCTTTATACTAGGTTCACGAGCATCTCTCCCCAGTGACTCAAGCTATAGGAAAGCCCAGGGCTCCCTCCACCCACCTTTCATCTCTAACTAGAGTAGCATGAAGCATTTGTGCCGTCTCCTCTTCCATGGCTTCATTTTCTGTCATCTTAACTCCATCACCAGTCCTCAGCCTCCTAACGACATCCGTATGAAAGAAATCAGACCCCTTCCACAATGAAAAACACATTGAAGCTACTGCGTACTACCATTGCCACTGGAGAAGTAGGTATTACTCTTCCTGTCAATCCAACCGCAGCACAGTGGCGACACGTAGTTTGGATGGTCACGTTTTCATGCATCCGATAATTCGTCAAGCCGTGGGTGCTCATCAACAAAGTATTGTTACTGTTTAGGATGATGTGATGCTTAACGGCTCTGGGTTTCTGGATTTTTTTCAAGTAGGAAGTATTTGTCTTTGAATGTGGAGACCGTGTAAAGTGATCCAAGAAAGCGATATGGCCAAATGACACGATTAATTTTCATTTCTTTTCTTTCCATCTCTTTCCTCGGATGCATTTGAGCCTTGCCCAGACCCCAACTTGATAGAAAAAAGCCCAGACTTTGGGACAAATCCGTCAATTAAAAAACAGCTTTTCTTGTAGTTTGAGACGCATGTAATGGAGTACAAAGATGTGTTCTGCCTTCAGAGATTTTACTAGAGCTGGGGAGTTTAGAAATACCTTCCAGAGGCAATTACAGAAAAATGTATGATAAGTGTCAGGTGAGTGATAGGGACAGAGGACCACAGGTTTGGGGGATGAGATCATTGTGGACCCTGGCCCTCCTTCTGAGTCCAAGATTGCCCTTTGATCAGAATTTCCTTCTTTGGTACCCAGAACTCTTCTCGGTCACTGGGAGTTTCCCTTGAGGCTCAGAAACTGTGCCTTCAGTAGCACAGAGGTTGGGCATTTTAACATTCCACTTGCAGGCCAGTTTCCCTTTATAATTCACTGCTTTTTTTTTTTTTTAAGATTTTTATTTATTTATTTGACAGAGAGAGCAAGAGAGCACAAGCAGGCAGAGCAACAGAGGGAGAGGGAGAAGCAAGCTCCCCACTGAGCAGGGAGCCTGATGCGGGGCTCAATCCCAGGACCCTGGGATCATGACCTGAGCTGAAGGCAGTTGCTTAACCAACTGAGCCACCCAGGCGCTCCTATAATTCACCTCTTTGAAGACACGCTTCCAACTCTGTTAGTGCGAGACTCTGGCAGGTACTGCGGCTTTGGGGAAGGCAAAATGTTTCCATAAAAATTAAACAGATTCATTTTAACTCACTCCTTCTACCACCTTGTCCTAGGGATATTTTTATAGACGTTGTGAATTCGGGTTCCACGAATTGAGATTTAACCCAAAAAACCCCATAATAATGGTATTGTGGTAATTAAAATGGTTTGGCTATTTAGTTTTGCCCATTGAAACCAAGGATAATAGAAAACCGGACCAGGAGCCATGTTAACATGTGGGCACACTGTGGGGTGGAGAGTGGGGATAGGAGATTACCAGGTCTTCCCATTCTTTTGAGCAAAAATGTCTCAACTTTTAAAAAACGTGGTGGAGTAATTCTTACTCACGGGCTTTGCCAGGTTTGTAACATCAAAAAGCAGGTCTACACCAGAGGAATTCCTGACTGTAAAGGGTATGGATAGCTTTGGTTCAAAACGCTAAGTGTTTAGGTGATGTTTAAGGATATAAATCAGGGAATTGTTCTGTTTTTAAATTCCTAAAAAGCAGAGCTTATGTTTTTACCTTTTTTTTTCTCTCTGCAGAACTCAAGCAATACCCATACTCCTCACCCCAGGCATCTTTAAAGCTATTTAAATTGAATAGAATTGTTGAGAAGATGATATCCTATTATTCTGTTGAGATTGGAAGCTAGGTCTGTTGACAGTTAATTTTTCAGGTTAAACCTCCTTTTCTCATTGAGCTGACTTTTCCCTTTGAAGGGCACAGAGTAGCGGCTGGTTTTCTTTATTTAATAGAGCTCTGTTCCTGTTTTCCTGTTTTAGCAGTACACTGTCGAAGTAAAACTTTGGTACTTGCTAATGTTTTAAGAGAATAAATCTGATAAATGATGGGAAGTAGAATTATTTTTTAATCAAAGTTCAACCAGAACCTGCTTGGCAACATAGTTCTCATGCATGGCTAAGCAGTTTCCAGTTGTTTCTGTTTTTAAGAAATTTCAAGATTTCCAGTTTGTTTTTTATTCAAACATTCCCCTGGATTGTTAGAAACAAAAATGCCTTAGTGTTGGCTGGTGCAAAAAATGAGATGTAAAAGTATTCCTGGGAATGAAAGTGAGCAGAGACATTTCTCTGGCCAATCAGTAAGTACATATACAGAAACAAATAGGGAAAGTGAGAAACAGAATTTAGGTCCAAGGTATCAGCAAGAGAGGCAAAGTTTTAATCCAATGTGCATGATGTTGGAATTAGATTCTCCACTACCCCCACCCCCCAAAAAAAGATCATCCTTGAGTTTTCTACTATTCTGCCAAGTACTCCCTCCCAAGCTTTCGCTGTGTTCTATGGGCCACACACACGGGAGCAGGGCTGCCTGTCATAGAACCCAGATGCCCAGCTGTGGAAGAGATTCTTTCAGCAGCATCCGTCTGTTTCTTGGCAAGACTTTCAGGCAGTCTAAAGAAAACAGTCCTGGAACAGCCTTTGGGCCTGCCTTGTGGTTAATGCTGGGCTGCTGTGTATCTGGTTCCTGCTCTGACCTTGGGGGCCTGGACGCTGCTTTCCCTGAAGTCTGTCTCTCTTAAAGAATATTTGTGATTTTACTTCGATTTTGTGAAGTTCCTGTGGACACCTAGAGAGGCTTGGCTCTTTTTGGGGGGGTTGTTTCTCTCACTGATTCTAAGAGACGTGGGTAGGCATTGGAAGGCATGGATCTTACAGGAGGGCAAGGATCCTTCTACAACACGCCAAGTGTGCTGGCAAAATTAAAAAGTCATTTTCATGGGTTTATTTTCAAACTCCGCGATCTTTAAAAGTCTGAAAAGAGAGAGTTAGTTCAATTCATAGCCAACTGCTATAATAAAATTCAGGTTCAGGGGCAACCTGGTGTGGGCTGGCCTACTCTGTTCTTAGGGAATATTCTTAGACTTAAAGGGTGGTCTTCCTTGAAAGCACTATTTAATGGTTGTATTCTTTGGTTTAAATCTTTATTTTTACAGTATTTGTGTTCAGCTTTTGCACTGAAGGGATTTTATTTTCCTATTCTCCTGATTATTTTAAGGTTAGCAGTTGAATGTTGTTAAAATTTACACAAGGGAGTGGTTCTCGTTACCCTCCCCCCATCCTCCCCTCCCCCAGTCCTCCTACCTGCCAATTGTGTCTGAAATAATTTCCCAGCAATGCTGTTGACTTTGGGAGATGCAGTATTTCTGGTTCTTGGTGTGTGTATGTGTGTGTTTTCCTTAATATCTGGCTGATAATTAGTTGTTACTCAACGTGGAAGTCTGTTCATCTCTCTCCTCTTGACCCACTCTGAGAATTAACATGTGGTAGTCAAAGTAGGGGTGCCTTATACATGACGACAGGTGCTAATCTTCAAGGAAATTTACCTTGCATTCCACCCATTAAGGGTATGGTACATAAAAATGGCTTAATGTCTCTTTGAAGGTGTCAGTGGGCATGTGTGGACCACACAGAATGGGTTTCACTGCAAGTAATAGAGTGAAATTGTCTGCATAATTATTTTCGTTGGATTGAGAATCAGCAGCCCTCGTTGGGTTCAGGAAATAAACCTCTGTTAAAACCATATGGCACTATTCTCAGAAGAGACGTTATTACAGGGCCACTTCCCTCTGAAATTTTGAGTCAGGAGTTCTTGAAAGGAGTCACATATGTTTGAGAATGAATGTCAAGTTTTCTTCCTCCAGTGTCGTTATGAAAGTCAGATGTTTTCTTGTGTTTTCCACGAATGCCACTGTGGTCAACAGGTACAAGGTGCTTGGGAAGAGGCGGGCCACCTCAGGTGTACACGTGGTGAATTATTAGCTGGGCCAAGGGATTTGGTTCTTAAGAAAAAAAGGACTCTTAATTCAGTGAAACATGTGATTTGTCAACACTGGAAACACATCTTGAGGTTAGGATAATTATATTTTGTCTTCCCAGGACCTTCATGCAGATTCAGTGGCTAGAAAATTTTTGTAACTGCTTGTCATGGTACTCGTGTGGCCCAGAGAGAGCTGTGTCAGAGTGAGAGGTAAAGTGAGAGAATGCAGTGTGCATACCAGTGGCTAGGGAACATTTGGGGAAGAGCTAAACTAGGTAAATATATTAAATAACACCCACAACAGTTTTATGTTTATATATAATATATACATTTCTATATATATTTAAGTTTTTCTGTGTGTTTAAGTACTTAAGAAGACAATAGAGTGTGTACATTGCGATGATTCATTACGCATCTCACTTTTTGTGGGGGGGGGTGTGGTCTGGTTTATTAATCTTTCCTGTAGAGGGACTCTAAGCAGAAGTTGATTTTGTTCATTTCTTTTAATAAGCCTGGAAAAGGATCAGGCTCTTAGAGCTTACTCTGACTGCCTAAAGCTAGGAAGTTTAAATGTCTCCTTAAGTGCCATACTCCCAGCGAGAACTTTTTAGGTATTAAGTCTCGCTGTTCATTTCACACTGGAGAGCAAGAGGGCAAGAGAGCTGTGACTGAATGGTTAGAAGGCTTTTCGGTTGCCTTAGGTGTTTTTATCATGAGAACTGGTTTTTACTAGGTGGACAGGCTGCTGGTGCATGGATTCCGTCAGCCACTGACCCGCATTCTGGATTCAGTCATATTTATCCCATGAACACGTACCAGGCACCTACCATAATTGCGTTCAAAGGGCCATAGGAATTCAGCAAGGACTTAGTCATGTGAATGGCTCAGGGAGAGGCCCAGTCTTGGAAGAGGCTAAAGCATGCGTCTCAATGACTGGGACCATGTGACAGAATATGAGAGAAAATGAGAAAGGCCCCAAGAAGGTGGCAGAGCCAAAGTGACATGAAAGTTCAGAAGCAGTTTTACTTCTGTCTGGGGGTTTGGAAGGAAAATTTTATTGAAGTGAAAGTACTTGAGCTGAATCTTGAGTTATCAGTAATTCAACTTACTGGCAGAAATTCTTAAATATTAAGTTCTAGGTGGACAGATGGTGACTTCCAGGAGACTAATGCTGAGTTTCTTTTATTTTTGTCATAAA
Organism: Taxidea taxus jeffersonii; assembly: GCA_003697995.1. Taxonomy (NCBI): domain Eukaryota; kingdom Metazoa; phylum Chordata; class Mammalia; order Carnivora; family Mustelidae; genus Taxidea; species Taxidea taxus. The sequence goes on along the minus strand of ML102529.1, from coordinate 149,247 downwards.
AAGCCCTTCCACCCCTCCCCCTTCACCTTGGACCCCTTTGCAGGTCAGCTGATGGAAGTTTTAGCCTGGTCCTTCAGCTTCAACTGTCATCTGCTCTGTTCTCTATTAATCTGGAGCCTACGCTGCGTTAGGGGCTAAGTTCCAATGCTGCTTCTCTAGTACACTAACAATTCTGTCTTTCCTTTTTTTTTTTTTTTAATTTTGTAGTTGTTGACGTCTTCTGCTGGACCTGTGCTAGTACCAATGGGATAATATTTTTGCACGTTGTAGATACTCGGTTGAATGTAATTCACTCAAACAAAGTAGATCAGATAATTCAATTAACTTCTTAAAGGCATATTGAAGTTTGTGTTCAGGTTAGGATTAAGAAATAAAAATTTATACCATGAACTGTTACGTAAAATGAACAGAATAGCTAAGGGCCTAATTTTGAATGAATAGAAATTAACTGGAGAAATTAAACCAGTGGAGGTGATCATCATATTTCTTTAAGGGAAATTCTAAATTGTTTTAGATTTTAGCAACTTCTGGAGTACGGCTTTCATGGAAGGAAAAGGAAAAGGTCTAAAAACCTTTAGGCCAACGTGGTGGCTCAGACTTTCTTTCTTCCCAAAGTCCTTTTATGGGCGTTTATTAGTCAGGTTGCTGTTCTATAAATGATATCACTCGTGCTGTTTGCATTGGACCTCTGCCATATCTCCATCCATAACAGATGGATTCTTTTTTTCTATCCCTGTATGGATTCTTTCAGGGCTTGTTACTTTCTGATGGACAACGGGAGTGAGCGCAGAAAGGAGGTGGGCAGAGATGAGGGACTGTGTTTGTTTTATTTTATCTCCCTATCTCTCCGGAGTGCCAATGGCACGACAAGAAGCACTCACACACGGGGCTCCCTGGGGATCAGGAAGGAGTCTTTCTCAGAAGATACTCTGGGAAAGACCGTTAATGGTAGAGAGTTTGCTCTTGATCCCTGTTTTCCTCTGCTCTCCTGCATCTTTGAGGTTGGCTCTCATTTTGGCAACCCCAGTGTAATATTTAGACCACAACAGATCTTGCTTATTTGCTGACCTGTGCAAGTTTAAGTACAGAGCCACAGTCCTACTGGGGACTTGGCCCAGAAAGGGCTGAGTATGGCCCACGGATGCTTCAAACTGATGTCCCACATGATATCTGGGGTTCCCCATCTCCACTTCCACCAAACTTCTCTCCTCAGATAGGGACCTCCTTGGGTTTTACCAGTTTTGAGGGCCCCACAGTTTACCTAGGTGACTGAACCAGAGACCTGAGACTCATCCTCTCTCCATCCGATCGTCCTGTTATACTGTTCTCTGTGTCTCTGCTGTGTGTCTCACCTGCATTCCCTTGTACTCATTAGCACCATTTTCTCTTGGTTCCCCCTCTAAGTGTCATCTCCTGGCCTATAACACCAAAGCCATTTCTCCTCCAGCTCCATGCCTCCAATGGTATTCCCTTCTCAATCTGTTTTCCCCTGCAAGTAGAGTGGTCCACCTAAACTGTAGATCAGCTCATGGCACATGGTGCTGCAAATACCACCGGGGTCCCCTGGGACTTACAGGGTGAAGTTCAGACCGTGTGGTGCGGTGGACAAGACCTTTTGGCATCTGACCTGCCCACCTACCTCCCACCCACACCCTCATGGCTGAGCTCTAGCCAAACTGTTTCACTCCACACTTTTTAAATCTTTTTTGTCTTTGCACTTCCTGTTCCTTCTGCTTGGAATGTCTTTTTCTTCCACATTTGCTTGATTGAATTCTACTTATCCTTGAATGCTATCTCTTCTATAAGCCCTTTCTGACCACCCTTGGAAGTTAAGCATTTATTCTTTGGTTCCCCTTTGCCTCTTAGACTTTGATTATGGTGTTTATCATGTTGCTGCAGTGAGTTGCTTACACGATGCCTCTCCCAGTGTGTTGTGAGCCCCCTAGTGTAGCACAGTTCAGGGCACACAGTAAATTTTAATTGATACGTGGATGGTATATTTGCATAGTGGTTTTACCTGTGTGGGATGTTTTCGCCTTTATCAGTTACATTATGTCCTGGTGATATTCCTGCGATGCACATACTTTGATCCTCATTTGACAGATGAGGAAGTTGAGTTATGGAGATGATCGATTATTTGCCCACAGGTCTACAACCAAATTAGCAGCAAAGCTGGGAATAGACTGCAGGTTTTCTGCTTGTGTAGTCAGGGCCAGATTTAGATACGGGGTTCTCCTATTTAGTCACATACCGGCTGGGTCTTTTAGTGAACTTTTTTTATTAAGTTCACTAATTGTGTGTGTCTGTGTTTGTGTGTGTATAGCCCATAGTGACAGGTGAGACACCCATAATATCATCGATTCTTTGAACTGGAAGTTAGGTAGTCTGTTATTTCACAGATGAGAAGATTCTGTACCAGACAAGCTCACAACTTAACCATCAGTGGCAGAACCCATGCCTCCTGATGTAGGCATGCGGTATTTTTCTTACTCCCTGTGGGGCAATCGTCAGTTCTCTCGGACAGTTTTACTGTTCAGTGTCCCTGGTTGTCATTAGGATTTCTTTGAGCCATTAGGCCAGTTAACTCTTGGGAAGAGCCTATCCTGGGAGCAGAAATGATAACCTTTCTGTGAATATTCTCAGTGAAAAGTCCATGAAAGACATAAGACCCAGATGAGAAAGGATCAGAGATGCCGTGCTTTTATTGGTTACGTCCCCTTTCAGAGTACATTGCTTCTTTCCCAGTTAGTGTCCTAGATTCCTGAGCATGTGCCATTTTGAAAAACAAAACAAAACAAAAAAACAAAACAACCAACCAGCAACAAAGGCATCTCATTAGGCTGATCCAGAAGAACACCGCGTTGCAAGGAAAGGTGTGTTCCGTAGTTGGGAGGCGTTGTGGTGTGATGGTGTAAACAGAGTGTAAAGCATGTTGGGTCTCTTGAGGATGGCATTCCTCATCACTTGAAAGAGACCCAGAACCCAGTGGTATCACCCTTACTTCCACCAGTGCTCCTCTCCTCTGCGCAGTTAATAGCTAGATAGAGATGGATGGAGATATATGATAGAATATAGGAAAAGGCAACACTTTCTACATCTCACATGGACAAAAGAAAAGCATTCACCAGACTGTCATTGATTAAATAATTCAGCATGAAGCTGCCAGACACAGCTCCTTCAAACTTAACACCACACTTGCTTTTGAAAAACAGAAAAGTTTTAATTTTCATCCCCTGAAGTTTTTTTGTTTTTGAATATTCAAAAAAAAAAATGGACTCTCAAGCTAGCGTCTCCATAGTGTTCTTCCCTTGAGGGAGGGGTGTGAAAAAGCCTGGAAATGGGCACCAACCCACTTCCTTTGGATTGTAAAGAATGCATTTTTCTCATCTGTGTCTGAGAAAAAAGGTTAAAACTTGCTATCTCTCAACTCCATTTAGCAGTCCTTTCGATTCCCTTTTATATAACAATAACTTGATCCTACTCAAAATACTTGGCACCTTCCATGACAGCCTGGAATGTAAGAACACTTTAGCAGACCTGAGTGTGAGTGAACTCCAGGAGTTTTGGAATGAAGAGGTAGAGTTCTCAGTTCCTTATTCAGAGTTCACAGAAGAGAAGAATACCAGGATTAACACAATAGACTCCTTTCATGTCCCTCGGGTGAGGAAAGCAATTATCTGTCTATCAAGACTCTAGTAAGTGGTGCAGGAGCCTTAAGGAGGGATGGGCGGACAGGTGGGTGAATGCTATGTCATTGGAAAACAGTGCTGAGGTAGGAGGGGGTCCTTTGCATTTAACTCGTTAGTGTTTCTTTTTGGAATTTATATCATGTTACCCTTGCAACTTAGAAATGATCTTTTTTTTGAGATATATATATATATCTATATAGTCAATGGCATTTTTCAGTTCCTTACCCATCTGAATTTTGTTAGGGGGCTTATTTCAAAGACATCTCCTATTTAATCGTGTTTAAACAATCTGTTTAAGACCCGTTGTGTAGATATAAACACAATAGCTCTTTAATGTAGTAAAACAGACTTCTGACAGACAGAGCGCACAACAGACATCCTTCCATTATTGCTTAAGCCACCGTTCCTTCCATGCCTGACCTGAGAGGGTAACCACAGAGCTCCGCTGACAGCCGTCACTGCTCAGAAGACCCTGACTTGCCCGTATTAATGTCTAGTGAGCCGAGAACTGCAGAACAGCAGACAATCAGAGAGGTCTTAGACTAGATTAAAGCTAAGTACCTTAAATCTGCTTTAATGGCTGTGTTTACATCTCCTTCTTCTTCATTCCTTTAAAAAAGTAATCAGGTTTTGCAAGCGTTAAGAAAACCACCTCTTCTTGCCAGCTGGACTGGGTCCAGTTGAAGCAAGAAAATCCCCCCCCCCACCCTGCGCCCGTTCTTTTTCTGTCTTTTTCTTTTTATTTCCTCTATGATCTTCACTGCCATTCAGCACAGCAAGACGGGGCTGCGGGAGCTGGCTGAATTTTTCCCGGGTTATTACTTTTTAACATTTTCTTCCTGTTCCGGAGCTGGGAAAATGGAAAACGACGTTCTCCTTCGGTCACAGTGTGTGTGTGGAGAGATGAGCCCTTCACACTTTTCAATTACTTTTACGTACCGTTTTCTTTCTCTGCTTCAGACACACATACGGTTATAAAACGTATATCCAGAACCATTATAATGAAAGAGAAACAGGGACGATCGCATGCTAAGGACAGTCAGTCAGGATCCAGGAATTGTGTGACAGTCTGTAGGCTGGTTGTCACTGGCCTCTTTGAAGAATAATGCCATCCATGTTTAGCTGGATTATTGGCAAATAAACAGTGATGCTTTTTGTTCGGCTATGGGAACTACCATTTCCATGGCTTAAAACGTTACCATTAAAAAAATCTTTACATCTCTCAGTGGGGTCTCTACAAATGCTAGTGGTGCAAAACTGATGGGTGTGTGAAGTATCTTAGAGTAAAAGAAGGGAAAGGAAATGTTTTCAGAAGTAGAACAAGTTTTACTGAGTTTTGGCGGGAGGGGGCTAAGTGTAAACATAGAGATCTTTTGTTCCTTTCCCAGAAACTAAGGGGAGGGATGCAGTTTCAGATGGCCCAGGATGATTGTGGATGTTGGGTTGTGATTAGTCGGAGGACAAGAGGCATGGTGATAAAACGGAGTTGGGAAGACCAGGTATAATGTAATTAATTCTCAGAAGTAAGCTTCTCAGCTTTTTCTTTCTTTCTTTTTCCTTTTTAAAATTTTCATTTATCTATTTGACAGAGAGGAAACTGTACAAGCAAGGGGAATGGGAGAGGGAGGAGCAGGCTTCCTGCTGAGCAGGGAGCCTGATGTGGGGCTCCATCCCAGGTCACTGGGTTCATAACCTGAACTAAAGGCTGGTGCTTAATGATTGAGCCACCTAGGCGCTCCTTCTCTGCTTTTTCTTATTCTGTTCTTTCTGGGCCTCTTTTTCTCAGCCTTCACCCCCTCTCCTTTCCTTTCCTTGTATGAAAAGGAGGACTGATGCACATCGGGAGACTGGCTTCCAGTGTTACTGCCTACCTCCACGATTTCAAACAAGTCACAGGATTTTTTCTGGATAGTGGTTACTTTTCCAGAATGAAGAACATGGTCTAGAAATCCCTATCCTGTCCTAGCTCTGAAAAAGTCTCATTCATGTAATCTTGCTTTGAAATGGGAATAAAGAGGAAAGAGCATCCCTTGGAAGTGACAGGGGGAAGAAGTCAGGGATAGCAGGAAGGGAACTGTTGAGGGCCAGAGAGTCTGGAGGTAGAGGGGCCAAGGAGATGAGGGGTGTTTTAGGACCTGGGAGCGGGGCTACCGTGAAGTCAGCCAGGTTCTCTGGGAGCTCTTTCTTTCCCCCTGCTTGCAAAAACTATGACATCTCCCCTTGTGTGTTTCCATTATACTTTCATCTGGTCTTTCTTTAAAATTTTTTAAGCCTTTTTTTTCCCTTCTTGTCTCCCGTGAGTTTCTTTTTCTTTAGATGTCTCAAGCTTTTTGAGTCCATTATTTCAAGAAAAAGGATTACACTCTAAGCATATGTTTTTTAGAAGCTATCCCCTGATGTGTGACTGATACCGGCAGAGCCTGACTGCCCCTTCGGTCTTTGATGGTCATGATTTGCCACAGCCTGAAATCCAAAAGTTTTATAAAGGAACTCACAGTTACTATACATGCATGCTAATATTTCACAGTTCTTTCATTAGTATATTTATTGAAAGATCTTGAATTCTTGAGCCTTTAGGAGCCTAGATTTTGAAAGAGGCTGTCCTCCAGTGATCTCTCTCATGCATCCAATTGCATTTAAAAAATAAGTTTGGGAGAGTGAACTTTTTACTCACTGATCTAAACTGGTGCCTTTTGTTATTAAAAGAAAGCAAATTCAGTTTTTCACATTTTTTTTCTATGAACTGGAGTTCCTAGAATATTTCTATGGAGTCTATGGCTTAACTATGTAATTATGTCTCTTGAGTAGATTATGTTTTTTCTTCCCATAATTATGTTTTTACCCGAGAGACTGGAAGGCTTCAGTCCTCTCTTGGGTGAAATTGTTTTTCCTCTCCTCTTCCTTGTTAAACTTTGAATTCTACATGCCTGACTCTGTTCAAGGGCTGAAAGGGAGCTCTTGAAGCTATGTGGAAGTGATTAGGAGTTTTTTTTTTTTTCCTTCAGAAATTGGTTTATATATTAAGAAGGGCCCTTAGAGAGAAGCTCTGTTAGTTCATTTTTGAAATGCCATCAGAGAAGAATCTCCTGGAAGGAGATTTGTTTATGATCTGTGGTCCTCTGTCTGAAGCCACACACTAACATGGCTCTAGGGCTGTCTCCTCTCACGAGCTGTCTTTTGTGAGCTCTGGGGCCCCCATACACATGTCCTGTCGCATGGCTGCTCACTCCTAGTGGTTCAGAGGGGCTAGAGGCTTCTGAAGCATGAAGGCAATTTCTTGGTTTGCTTTACTGTTCTAGTCCAGAAATAGTCTTTGACCTGAACCAGACAGCGTACTCTTAGCAAAAAGATGACTCAGCAGCCTTTCCCAGCAAAGATTATAGACTCATCAGTTTTACTGTGGGAAATATTTCCCAATGACTAGCTCTTCCCCCCCCCTCCTTTCTTTCACTGGATAAAAGGAGAGGTAATTCTAAATTTACCAGTGTTCTTATTTATTAATTCAGTAAGCATTTATTGTGGGCCTTCTTTGTACCGAGGCCCCAAGTTAGGTGCTAGACATGAGACATGACACCCATCCTCAAGGGGTCCTCAGTCAAGTCCAGGAGACTCTAAGATAATAGGGTTTGAAATTTTGTATAAATATTTTATATCAATTCAGAGTCAGTTAATGCTTACTGAATGCCTACTACACTTAAGTATAACCACATGTAGTAGACAAAAAACAGTCATAGCTGTTTTTGGCTTGCTGACATGGAAACCAGAGGGATCACGGAGGCCCTAGAGACAGAAAAGACCAGAATAGTGTGATGGCCAAATGGAGATGATGGGGTGAGGGTATTCTAAGATGGGGGAGACAGCTTGGGCAAAGGAATGGAGGCGCTATGAAGAGCCGTGGATAGTCCAGCGTGAGTAGAGCCAGGTGGGGAGAAGTATAGTTGTAGCCATTGGAAATGAGAGTGGTGACATCTGTTCAGAACCTCTTTTCCAAGTCTTTCCAAGTCTTTGCTTTCCCTGCTGGGGTCAGGGAGCTCTGTTTAATCCAATAGGCAGTGTTAGATAGTTGAGAGGTTTTGAGCAGGTGAATCATGTTAGGATGTAGGGACTGAAAAGACATTAGAAATTTTGGAAATTTTCAGCAGGCCCAGAGATTTCCATTAAATCTCTTCCTGTGGTCAGCCATACAGCTCATAGGTATCCTTTTGTTCACTCCGGCCTGCTTCTCTGGTGGATTAGCCACAAGTGAGAGGTTAGGAGTAGCTCTGGTGGGACTGGAAAGTGGGGGCCCCTTCTTGCAGAAACTAGGAATGGCCTTGCCCAGATGCTGGGGTCCAAGAAAGGGAGGTGGCAATGGTATACCTGGGCTGGATTTTGAGCCTCAGAGACTAGAAAGTGGTGGTATGAACAGAAATAAGGAAATTCGAGGAGAAGCTGGTTGGAACTGTTTGTACTGGGGGCAGGGGTGTGTCAGGGAGAGGCAGAGGGCTTAATGAAACATTACAAGCATCACAAGAGTATAGGCCTTTGCTTTTTAGACTTTCACAAACCACCAGTGAAATGTAGTCATCTGAATGTAAACAGAGAGGAGTTTCACTTTTCTTAGTAGTATTTCCATTTTCACATGTACATAGGAATGCAGAAAATCAAGGTTTTCCGTCTGGAGCCTCAATGGTTACAAAGTATTTGGATCCCAACTTCGCACAGCTCCCCTAAGAACTCCCTTGAGTCTGTGTAACCTTGACCCTGTCACGTTGCTTTTGCTGGAAACCATATAATCCGAGTTCACTGAGATGAACTAAGGCTCCTACTTAGTAGTAGAATTCCAAGTAATTTCATTTGGAATAGAACTAGGACTTGAAAATTCGTCACCCTGTTCCTGCGCCCCTCCCTACACACTCTCCTTCATGGGTCACTTTCAGGGTAGAGAGATTGGAACCACAGCTTTGTTTTTGTTGGTTTTCCAGACCTGCTGCGGAGTCCCAGCTCTGTTGCTCTCTTGCTTTTTTACTCCAAAGATCATGGTCAGAACATATGAAGTGGGTATCTCCTAGGGTTTGAGCCCTTGAGTACAAGACCAGGTCTCCTCCTCTTGCACACTTGCTGACAGTAAAATTAGCTAATACCTCCCTGGTTGCCCTGTCCTCCAGAGGGGAGCCTGAGTGCCTGGCAGAGGAAGGAGGCTTTTGGCCTGCCAAAGGACCATTTCGTTATTCAGGGGATACAGAGATTTGTCTTAAAAAGGCAGGTTCCCATCCAGATTGCAGAGTTGAAGAGAACTAAAGGGCGGTTGAGAAACTAGAGGCATCAAACTGTTTGAAGAATAGCGTGCTTCTGTTTAGATTGTTATCACCTACGTGTTCCACACTATCTTCTCTCACAAGATCTTTATTATCATGTTTTTGTCATTTATCCTCCAGCTAGCTTTCCTCCTTTCTTCTCGGCTTATCAAAATCCTACTCGACCTTCTGGGACATAATGATCTCATCAGTGAGAGCTTCCTCTTTCCTTTTAGTCAATACCATTTGCTCTCCTGTTCTTCCCAGAACCCTTTACTGGTTTTCTTTTTTTTAAGTTTTTCTTTAATTATGAAAAATTTCAAACATATTAAAAGAGATTATATTTAATAAAATCCCATATACCCATCACCTAATTTTATAACTAATAACATTTTTCCATGTTTGCTTCATCTGATATTCTGCTGAAAGATTTTAAAGCTAATGCCAGTCATCAAGACACTTACCCCCTGTATATATTGGTTAGCTCTTCCAAAAAATAAGGGTATATTCTTACATAGTCACAAAAAGCACCACCTCCTTTACATTTTAAAGTACTCTGTACTCATATTTCCTCAATGGATCCCCAAACCTAAGCATTTTAGTGATTGCCCTCATCACAACCTTCTTGAGTTATACTTAATGGCTTGTCTTTCTTCCCTACTAAACAGTGAACTGCTGGAGGAGAAGGACATTATTTTTTTAAAATTTTTAATTTTGTATTAACATATAATGTATTATTAGCCCCAGGGGTACAGGTCTGTGAATCGCCAGGTTTACACATTTCACAGCACTCACCATAGCACATACCCTCCCCAATGTCCATAACCCAACCACCCTCTCCACCCCCCCCCCACAACCCTCAGTTTGTTTTGTGAGATTAAGAGTCTCTTATGGTTTGTCTCGAGAAGGACATTATCTTGAAGAAGTCTCTCTCCTCCTCTTTGCAATGCCTGGGGAGACTTGCACATGGGCAGATGCTCCACAGATGCACACGTGGGCTGGACTAACTGATCCAGATGTAGACGTGGCCCTGGTTCCTGATTGAGGGTCCCTTGCACATCTGCCTTTTCGCCTTCTTTCTTTCTTCCTTCTTTCTCTCTTCCTTCTTTCTCTCTTCTTTCTTTCTTCCTTTCTTTCTTAGATTTTATTTATTTATTTGACAGAGAGATAGAAAACACAAGTAGGGGAGCAGCAGGCAGAAGGAGAGGGAGAAGCAGGCTCCCCGCTGAGCAGGAAGCCCGATGCAGGGCTCGATCCCAGCACCCTGGGATCATCACCTGAGCTGAAGGCAACAGCTTAACTGACTGAGCCACCCAGGTGCCCCTCGACTTATTTCTTTTATGGTATTATCATAATACCCAGAATAAAAGTAGATATCCAATAAGAGAAGTTAGAACTTAAAATTGATTTAGAGTATCAGTGTAAAAAGGCAAGCTGCCCAACATCATGCCCTAGTGATCCACAAAATGACCCACCTGCGCCCCACGAGAGCGGGCCTGGTGTGACGTGGTGCCTTGTTGAGGTGGCCTTGTGTTTGAAAGGTACAGTCTTTTGGAGGCACTTTTAGGTGTTCTTCAGGAGTCCGTCTTTCCTTTTGGGGGAAGATAGCTGATCAGCTGTGAGTACGGGGCATAGAGTATGATAGTCTGCCTGGGGGCCCTCGCAGATTTCCAGTTCTCAGTTAACTTTTATAAAAATGGGCAAAATGAGTCCCATCCCAGATGCAGTTTGTTTTTGTAGTTCATACAGCACAGTTTCCAGGTCTTCACCTACCCCTTTCAGATGCGTGACCTTTTAAGCAGCAATCCTAATGGCAGTATTCCCAACTAGTCTTTCTGAGTGTGGGCCCCTTTCACTACCAGGGCTGCTGGGGTCGGGGGAGGGAGAAGACAATCAGCGGCACTCTTGCTTAGGGGCCTAACTGTTCCTCAGGCATCTTTGCTCTGAGGATGTGTGAATGCTGTGACCTTTGGATCATGAGTTCTAATCCTGCCCCTGAGTTTATTGCAACAAAAGTCATATTCAGCCAAATACACTCGACTTTTTGAAGAAGAAGAAATTGCTTCTGAAAATTACTTTTTTCTTTTGGCCATTTTAAATTCACTTTTGACCATGATTTCTCCTGGTGCTGCAGTGTTATACTCTGAAATAAGCTGATTGGCAGTGGGAGGGAAAAGAGCCTGGGACCAGCAACCAGAAACCTTGAGTTCTAGTGCTGCCACCAACTGTGTGATTTTGGGCAAGTCATTTCTCTCAGGGATTCAGGGTCCTTATTTATAAAAGAAGTAACAGTAGTCTGAAGTGCAGTATAAATGATTTCTATTGTCCTTTTCAGCGCTCTGATTCTAAATGACTTGCAACAATGCTGAAGAGTTATAGTGAGGGCTTCTTCAGAAGGCAAGCAAGCAATTAAGCATTTGCTTAAATGAGTGTCCTTCAGGGAAATTTCTCAGCAAACACCAGTGTGGGCTGATCTCTAAAGAAAGGCTTTGCCTACTGAATTCACTAGATTGTCAAATAAGAGAGGGGTTTTTCTGGGGAAAGATAGCATTATACCATGATATCCTGGGCCAGAAAATTTTCTCTCCACCAGGACATTTATCTAAAAGAGGAGAACATTCATTCATTCATTGCATACATATTTGTTGAGCACCTATTACATGGCAGGCACTATAAGTGCCTTAAACAAGACATAGCATCCTCCTCATGGGGCTTCTATCTTGCAGGGAAGACAAATACACAAGTACAGACTGTGATAATAGCCATAAAGGATATAAATGGCGGCTTGCTGGGCCCTAGGAGGAGGAAACCTGCTCTGTATATAGTAGGCAGGCAAGCCCACTCATAGGAGGTGGTGTTCACAGTGAGGTTGAAGGGGTGAGAAGCAGTGGGCCCTACAGAGAAATGGGGGGGAGAGCATTTTGGGAATATGGGGAGGTTCTGGGATGGGAAACTGCAAGGAGACAGTATTAGATGCCCAGAGAGAGATGATGGACCAGGGTTGTACCCCCAGTAGAAGGGAAAGCACTGAATGGCTTTGAGGTATACTTTCAAAATGGACATGACAAGACTTGGTAATAGATTGGATGTGGGAAGTGAGAGATAAGGGGATATCAAGGAAAATGTCTAGGTTTTTGGCTTCGGTGACTGAGGAGCTGGTGCCACTTACTGAAATGAGGGTACTCCTCATAGGGTTCTTGGGCAAGTAGAGTTGAGAATTGTGTCTTAAATGCACTGCATTTATGATAGCTTTTAGACATCCCAGGGGAGGGTCCAGCAGTCTGTGGGGCCTACAAGCCTGGAACTCAGGCCAGAGGTCAGGGCTTACCTCGGAGTTGGGGGAGTCCCTGGTGCGATTAGGTAACATCAAGTTGGTGGGACTGTGAGATCATCTTGGGCAGTAGTCCTCTGCTTCGGCTGCACATCATGTCACGTGCTAAGCTCATACAAAATAACTCCCCAGGACGTACTTCCCAGAGATTCTGATTTAATCGAGCTGTTGTTGGGTCTGGACATCTATATTTTTCAAAGCTCACTGGAGGATTTTCTTACCCAGCTGGGGTGAAAGAACCACTGCCCAAGGGAAAAAGTTTCCCATTCTTTATACCTTCCTCCTGTTTGGAAGATGCCCTCTTTGGCCCTTTAGCTGACGTTCAGTTCTCCCTGTACCACTGCAGGGTCCCCTGTCTTTGACTTAATTTAGTGTGCCCTAGTCTTCCATGCTCTTGATTTCTTAAGAGACTCCTGGAGTGTGGAGGGTTGGAGGGCGTCTTCTTCCAGCCCGTCATTCGCGCGCTAGCCCTGATGTGGTTTAGCGGTAGGGGTGTTTGTCATGGTTGAAAGATGAAGAGCCTGTTCGGCTTTTGTTCTTTTTTGTGCTGTAAGAATTTTATTGTGGTTGGGGTGGTGGCTCTGAAGGGGCAGACATCTACAAGGAGAAATGCGTTCTTTTGTTTGGTGTGTGCAGCCACAGCACGGTGTCTCCTGGATTATGCCAGGTGTCTGGAGATACTTGGTAGCTCCCGTTTGAAGGTGATTTCCATAAGGTCATTGAAGCTTTTAAAATTTCACCCGCTTTTCCATTTTTCGTACTTCTCAGTGCTGCTTCAGGTCCTTTAACCTCGCCTACAGCCTCTTGTGGCTTCCCTGAAGCTCTGGGCTCGGAGGAAATAAGAAGTGTACTCACCCATCCACACGCCAAGCTCACATCTCGTATGGTCTCCAGGAAAACCCAGGGAAAAGGCTGTAGAGAGCAGAGGCGAGTGAAGTTTTCTTGTGACCCGTAGCCCACATAAAGTCCCAGTGTTTAAAGGAACCATGCAAGATCTTGTAGCCCTCTCCTTAGCCCTCAGGGAATCTGCCATTCCAAAAATATGGCCCTATTAAAAAAAATAACTTCCAGGGACAATTCCATAAGCTCTCTTGTTAATGTTTATAGCTGTAGCAATACCACACCAATACTTACGTGTGTGTGTGTGTGTGTATGTGTGTGTAACAGAATCCATGGATCTAACTGTGACAAGTACTATATAATTCCTTAATTGTGAAACTGGTTAGATCAAGCAAGACGCACTGATGGGAGTTTATGTAGGGTAATGGGTGAGCTATTAGCTTTGTCATCGAATCCTCAGCGCTGCTTCTGCTTGTGTTGAAAATCCGGCCTTGGCACCACACTGGGCTTAGTTCTTAGGTGGGTCTGTGGGGGAGATTATCCTCCATGGCAGCCGTGAGAGGGAGGGAAGATAAAGCAAGAACACCAGCATTGATGGAGCCTCGTGATGAGTGGGAAGCTCGGTCAGATAGGACAGGAACGGTATACCATCCAGGCTGGGCTGGCCAATGGCTGAAGACCACAGGCTAGTTGTTTGACCTCCACAGGCCATAGTGGCTTTGTCTGTGGGCACCTTGCTCGCTGGGGTCTGGGGGCTATTTGGGGTAATCTCTAAAGGCCCCGTAGAGTTCTAAAATTTATTCATAATCTGGATAAGGAGTCCTAAACAACAGAGAAAACAGCATAAAAAGCAATGACTTTCCCTGATCACTTTTTCTCCTGGTCTCCGTCCCTTGTTCCAGCAGATGCCCCAAACTGACGCTGGCAGGAAGTAGCCATTTGGTTATTGGTGGTGGGTGCATTTCAGTTAATGGGCCTATTTGGACCATGTTTGGCTGCAGAGGCAGCTACGCTCATATTACCAAGCCTTGGCTTCCTGTCTGTTTTCTTTGGGCTGGGTAGGCAATGAAAAAGGAGATAGGAAAATACATTTTGGGGCAAATAAAATAAGGAATTTGTCTTATGAAGACAGCTTATAGCTGGGAAATTCTCATGTTCACCTTAACCCTCTCCTCATAGATTCCTCTTGTCCTGTATCAAGAGGAAGATGAGGTGTTCCTGTTGCCCTCATTCTTGAAGGCTCTTAACAATCCTCCTTCTGGGTTTTTTTTTTTCTTTTATGGATAATAATCCTGATTCCCTCAGTTTTTCTTCAAAGAGAAAATTCTGATTCTAGTCATTATCTTAATGGTTCTTTTTTTTTTTTTCCTTTTTTCCTTTTTTTTAGAAAGAGAGAGAAAGAGAGGAGCATGAGTGAGAGGTGGGGGGAGGGGCAGAGGAAGGGGAAAGAGGGAGTCTCAAGTAGGCTCCCCGCCCAGCACAGAGTGTGCTGCACAGAGTGTGGGGCTCCATCTCATGACCCTGAGATCATGACCTGAGCCAAAGTCAAGAGTCAGAGGCTTAACTCACTGGACCACCCAGCCGCCCCTTATGTGGCTCTTCTTTGAATCAGCTCCAGTTTCAGTTACAGTATATTGGGGTAACATAATAGGGCCTCTTTCTGGCACAGAATATGGAAGAAGGAATCTATAGTGTATTTCCATTCATGTATGAGGCGTTATCGTGCTCGTCCACCACTGGGCCATTCCACAGATGTGCACGGAACTTATATAGCACCAAGATTCTGAGGTTTTCTGTTATACTTGCACCAAGACTTGCTGAGAAGGGGTTCCTGATTTTCAAAAAGCTTTAGAACCTTAGTTATATTTTAATTTGCATATTTCTTTAATAGCTAGAATTTCCTTAGATTTTAGACTTGAACAAACTAAAAGAGAGACGAAGTTTTTTGTTTGTTTTTTTTAATGATGGCTTTTCACATTCACATGGTAACCCAAAGGGTATTTTTCAGTTTCTTATATAGAATCATAGTACTAGATTTGAAGTCAAAAAGCGTTCTGTGATTTAGCATAGTTTATCATATGCTTTTAGATTTTGGGGTCTCACAGAATATTCAGATTCCTCTTGTGAATTTGAGTTTCCTTGCCTCTACTTCCATTTGATCCTCTTAAAGGGGTTCTAGGTTTGAGTTTTAATTTTTCGGAGAAGAGTCATGGTGAGGTATAGTTGTAACATAAAAAAAGAAAAGTTGCGTATGGTCATCTTGGAAATTGCCCTTTGAAAAATGTGTTTGTCTCTGTTTCTGCCCCAGTTTTGGGAGAGGAAGTGGGACACGCACAGACTCTGAACTATGGGGAAGTTCCTTCATGAAACAAGAAAATACACCCCAGTACACAACCACTTTGCCCACTGTCACCAAGAGGGCCAGGGGAGGCATGCAGAGAGTCTCTCCTGAGTTCCAGGGTCCTGGACTCGCTGCTGACGCTTGACTCCGAGTCACCCTCTGGAACCCTCAGCTCTCCATCGTAGACCAGGAGTAGGAACGCTTGCCACCAGATGATGCTTATAAAGCTGCTTGAAACAGAAGGCGTTATAGAGACATTTCATTGTAGATATTAGTATTGATGATCCCTTGGCTTATAAACCCCCAGTATGTATGTTCACATATCTATTTAGTATGGTCGATTGTTCAGCTAATTAATATGCTTTTATTTTATGATTTGCTGTTTCCAGGGCACAGACAGAAG
Organism: Taxidea taxus jeffersonii; assembly: GCA_003697995.1. NCBI lineage: Eukaryota > Metazoa > Chordata > Mammalia > Carnivora > Mustelidae > Taxidea > Taxidea taxus. The sequence goes on along the minus strand of ML102529.1, from coordinate 133,367 downwards.
CTTGATGACTCTAAACCTAGTTTGTTCTCTGACCGCCTCAGTGATTTAGGGCGCATTCCTCATCCCAGTATGAGAGTAGGTGTCCCGCCTCAGAACCCACGGCCCTCCCTGAACTCTGCACCAAGTCCTTTTAATCCACAAGGACAGAGTCAGATTACAGGTAAGACAGACTCCTAGGTTTCACCGGCACACGCTCCGGCAGGCTGGGGGTGAGGGGCTACCACACGAGACGTCCTCATGGCAATACTCCTGGGCTGTGAAATGGCTTTATTATGAACGAATCAAGACATGAAGATCTTACGGACCCCCACCCTTTTAAAAAATTTATTTATAAAACACAAATTCCGGTATGCAGTAACTTTGGGATAAACTTTGGGGGAAGTTGCTGATAATGCTGTGCCCTGGGGCACAGTCATTCTGCACACTGGTGGGTGGTAATAACTACGCTCTCCGGGAGAATGTTTGTTACAAGTTTCTGGACCGTGCCCCAGGGGCACAGGGGAGAACATCACACCCTCGCTATTAGAAAATTAGTGTTACCGTCTCAGATTTGGGCTTAAATTTCTTACATGTATAACTGTTTCATTAAGTGTGTTTGAAGATTGTCTAGGGCTAACAGGAAGCCTTAATTGGTGGGTATAAGGCAAGATCAATGAGCAGCTCATCAGACAGAGAGTTTGTTGCTGATTCACATTTAGCTCTGGGTCCTAATGTGACATTTGTCTTGATACTACATTCTAGTGAGCTGCTTACTACCTTTCTTAAAAATTAACACCAGTGTTGCATTAGACTAATCATTTGCATTTGGTGCACTGAGACTCCCAACTCTCTCTCTCTTTATTCTTCTGCCCCACTCATGCAAAAGCAGATCTTGTGTTTAGCACAGTTGTTTAGGTCATGGTGACAGAGGGGCATGTCAGTCATCATAGATCCTTAATTTGTCCATCACAAGTATTGAGAGCTGATGTCACCTGGTCATGTCATCTAGTTTCTGTTGTTGGCAGGGGTAGACTAGAATGGAGGGAAAATAACTCAAAATGTAAGTAAACTCTTAACATGGATCTATTCTAATGGTTAGGTTATGGTCGATAGTAGTTAGGTGCTGAGTGTCATTAATGGTTTATAAACACAATTGTTTATAAATGGAATGACCTCTCTCTCTATCTCTCCTGATCATGTTAGGTATATGTCTTCTTGGGTGTTTACTTAGAGTAGGATTCTGTGGGTATATGTATATTAGCCTGTATACAAGGGTATGCCTGAATATATAATTAAAAACAATGCGGAATTATAAAAACAAAGGAAACACTAAGGAGAACCAGAGCCCTGCATCAGGGAAGAACATTAGAGCTCTGTGAAGAATAGCCATGTATTAGCCTAAATAAGTCTCTAAATGTTGATATGTAGGAATCAAAAGGTTAGTGCCTTTACTAGACACGTGTCCTTAATAAAAATACAGGGGTGAAATTCACACTCACTTGTGAATTTGAAGCTTGTAGCTATAGGTGCTACTGCATTTAAAGTAGTGGGCTTTAGACCTTTGATTATGGTCCATAAATAGCTTTCCTTTTGTCTTTATAGTAATCTTTAGACCATATGTGTGTATGGAAGCATTTGGATACATATATAAAAGTGTTTATATGTGATTTGTAAGGGATGCATGGTGGCTAATAAAATATATATGAGAAAAATACATGTTCTATGATTTGGCAATCCCTGGGTTCTTTAAATGTTTGATTCCTATATTCTTACCCTTAACTGCCAATTATATTTTGCAAATGACAAACGCTTTCAGAGTGGCCTTTGAAAACCAGGTGTTGCTAGATCCACTTAAGAAGATGCTTTTCTCAAGGCTTTGACCCCAGACTTAAAGATGACCTCATTACGAAAAGAACCAGAGGACATTTTAGAAAGCGAAGGTAGCTTAGATCTCACTAAGCAGAAGGCTGGTGAGCATGGTGAAGGGAAATCTACCTTTTAGCAGCAGGTATAAATGCAGAGTGATGTTCTGAGCAGGGGTAGGACACATGGAGAGAGCTGGGGCAGGTCAGCGTTGTGACCACCTTCACAGATGGGGGGCTCAGCGCTGCCCATCACCCTCCTCCCTGTGGGGATGCTCGGGAAGGTCAAACTTCCTGTCTGCAGTTCTGCACTAAGTTCAGTAGCAGGGCAGAATTGGGGCTCTCGATTCCTAGTGCAGTATGTTTTTTCTCATACAACATCATGCTGCCACCCCATCACCAGCAGTTACAAATAACATTTACATATTCACTGGATGTATTTCTAAAAATGAAAATATAAAGCAGTTGTATTTCTAGGTACCGATAGCTTTCTGGAATTAAGCCATTATTAGCTCTGCATTTGGGATGACAGTACCACTGTAATTGATTTCTAGATCAGTCATCTTGTTTTTCTAACATTCACAAGGTGTTGGGACCAACAAATTTCTCCAGCCTTCCTGATTTGCACGTTGTCTCACACACGCACGTGTGCATACGTGCACACACCGTGCCTACTCACTCCCAGCTATGTGCACTTTGTTTCCATGCCCCTGTATTGTCAGTGACATAATACAAGGTTCTACTGGTAATCAAGGATGTGCATGGTTCTACCATGACTTAGATGAGTAGCAGAACCAAGAACATCCCTTGCAGCAGCAACTTCCAAGTGAGTTGAATTGATTTCACTTTTTTTTCTCTCTGGGCTAATTTTCTTATTTATTTAGTAAGCATGGATTAGAGCCTACCCCACATAGGGAATTGGGTCTTAGGTAATTTGGGTTGGGTGGGGGAAGTAAAGTGCTCTGTCCTTGAGTTAAAGTCTAATTGAAGATTTAGCCGTCCTTTCCAGCCCTTGCACAGCCACATCCTGTCCCCAGACAATAATGTCATTGTTCCCAGAGGACATGTTCTCTTGTCTGTACCCCCTTCCTTAGGCTGTTCTACCTCTGGTAGAACCTGCTAGAAGGTCATTTTTTTTTTTTTAAGATTTTATTTATTTATTTGATAGACAGAGATCACATGTAGGCAGAGAGGCAGAGAGAGAGAGGAGGAAGCAGGCTGTCCGCAGAGCAGAGAGCCCGACACGGGGCTCGATCCCAGGACCCTGGGATCATGACCCGAGCCGAAGGCAGCAGCTTTAACCCACTGAGCCACCCAGGCGCCCCCTGTTAGCTTCTTTAGGGGAGTCCTGGCCCCTCTGTCTCCAGGCTGCCTATCCATCCTCTAAGCTTTAGCTGAGATTGCCTTATTTTACAGCTTCTGCATGTTTGTTTGTTTGTTTGTTTGTTTCCCTGCTAGACTGCACATTCTTTGAGGGATTTATTACAGGGATTTATTTTGGTTTGTGCCTAGGATAGTGGTAGCATCTTGTAAAATGTTGAATGAATGAAAGTTTATTTTTTATTTTTATTTTTTTAAAGATCTAATTTATTTATTTGAGAGAGAGAGCATGAGAGAGAACGTATGAGTTGGAGGGAGGAGCAGAGGGAGAGGGAGAATCAGAGTCCTCATGAGCAGGGAGCCTGATGTGGGGCTCCATCCCAGGACCCTGGGATCGGGACCTGAGCTGAAGGCAGATGCTTAACTGACTGAGCCACCCAGGTGCTCCTAAATGAAAGTTTAGATGAGAAGCTATCCATACAAGAAGGACTGGGATGTCATGTCTTGTTGGAAGTAGCTGTTTCTGATTTCCTGTTCCAGGGTGCCCTTGTTCCCTAGTGATGAACAATAATGGCAGAAATCACGTTTCAGTATAATACTTACATAGTTAAACCATTTGGTTTCATCCAGTGTAGTATCTATATAGTTGCATGATTAAATTTAAATTCTGCTTAAGAGCTTTACCTATAATGGATTCTGTAACTTCTTTGAAGGATGTCACCTCTGCATTTTAGTTTATGGAATCCTTTCGATAAAGATGTTTGTCACCTCTCTTTGGCTTGGCCCCCTTGATAGCTCAAGCTCTTAGCTCAAGACTGTCAATGACGATTATGGTTGTATGGTCGCTACTGGTTCTCCCACTTGCCAACAGAAAAGGGGTGACTTGAAGTTAGAAGTCATGAGCTGAGGAAGTGATAGGCATTTAGTGTTTCAAATTCGTGTTCTACAGTGTTTCTTGGAGTTCATAGGGCTAAGGGTCCCAGCCATGCAGTGGGTTGACTTCTTTCCTATGCTGGTCTCATGGTGTCATTCTGTCACAGTCATGAATGGCTGATGTTGTCTCTGAGGGCCCAGGGCCTCCTCTGGCTTTGCTAAGGAAGTTGCTTCCTTCCTCTGTACCTTTTTTCTTTTTTAGTCTTTCAGACATCTGATGCCTACCTCTGGGTGCTAGGAAACACCTAGTCTTGTCATAAATGTCTACTTTTTTGGATTCAGAATGTTGTGATAGCAGGGGCATAGGGATATTCTGTTAGGAGATATTACTAAAGATAATCACTATTTTAAACTCAGTACTTTGTGTGTGGGTGAGCTACACCTGAAACAAACAATGAAAAGCAGATTTAGGCCCTTGGGTTTGGTGGATTGGGACATTTGTCTAACCTTTGGGTGGGCATTCTGCTCTTCTGTTATTCATTCATTCAAAAAATATCTGGATGCTTACCGTCTGCCAGGCATTAAGTGAGCAAGACAGCAGAACCCAGTTTCTGCTGACAAGGAGCTTACATTTTTGTGCTAGGTATAGTCTGTAAATGGATAAATAAACATACATACAAGATAATTCCAGATAATAACACCATGCATTGAGAAATGGAATAGGGTAATACATTAGAGAGCAACTTAGGGAAGAAAGAAGGTACTTTTGATTAGAAAGTTGAGACAGGGTTCTTTGAAGAACTTGGAAGATCATGAGGAACAGCATTTCAGGCAATGGAAAAGTCATGCAAAGCTGACTGTGGTGGGCTCAGGGGGCCAGAAGGTCCATATAGGTGGACATGGGAAATGACCCAGAAGGGCAGGCAGGGAATGGATTATTATTCAAGGACCTGGTAAGGAGCTTGGGTTTTGTTCTGATTGCAGTAGGGTGCTCTTGAAGGATGTGAAGCAAGAGAATGGCACGATCTAATTTATATGCTTTTTAAAAGTCAGTCTGTTTACTATGTGAAGAATGGATCGTAAGGGGCAATGGTAGAAACAGGGTCATCATTTGGGAAGCTGCTGCTATAGCTCAGGAGAGAGTCTTCTTTCTTCAAGACTCAGATCTGAGGCCAGCATCTCTGTCAGGCTTTTTCCAACCTACCCACGCTGAGCCTAAGGCTCCCATACTCCTTGTCTCCTTTGTGACAATTTTCTGTTTACACATCTGTCTCTTCATCAGACTTTGAGCTTTTAAAGTTTAGCACCATATTTTATTTACCTTTGTGTCCCCATTGTCTTACACAGTGTCTGTTGCTTTGTGAGTTTGGTTTGGTGATGAATGAATGAATGGGTCATTGACTTCTTCAGGAAGTGTGACCCATTATTATCCTTGGCCTAGTACCTATTTGATTGAATTATTATGAGCAGTCCTTTACTGAGTGCACATTGTGTGTTTGACATTGCTGTGCTGAAGTCAGTGTGTTACCACAGCTCTGTGAGGTAGGTGGCATTATTATGCAAAGCGGAGGGTCTGAGAGGCCAGACACCTTAGATATCTTGCCCAAGGTCCCACACATACCACTAGGCAGTGGTGAATGCAGGAACAGAAGCTGGATGTGCATTGTCTCAGGGCACCTTAGCCATGCTCCTTAACCACCGTGCACTCTTCGGAGGCCAAAGCATGCTCCTGTCATGGCTGTTTCCTCCCATTTCTGTACCTACCAACTTTCATTTATGCCACTCTTCTCCACTGATGAACCAGGCTTGCATGAAGTTCTTCTTAAAGCTTTAAAACGATTCTGTAAAGGACATATCTTACATGTGGAAGAAATTGATCCTTCCAGACATGACTCACTGAAAGCTTCTTCAGCCATTATAGTTGACTGTAAGCTCCACATTCTTAGTCGGCAGCCCCCCTCAGCCCTACCAAGTTGGCCATTTTGCTGACAATCTAAGTGATATGTGTCTTAAGGGACTAATTGCTTTTTCTTCTCCCTACTGGGTATTATTTAGAATCCTCAGAGAGTGATATTTTCCTAAAAGAGATGCATTAGGAGCATCTGAATTATGCTTTAAAGTGCAATAAAATGGTTTTTAATGATTAAATTACAGTTATGTGAATATGTATTCAAGGTAACACTTTTAGGAATATCTCAAAAAACAACTTGACCAGACATCATGTAGAAGAATCATCTTCTCATCAGTTACGTTGACTGAAGTGCAGTAGTTCCCACCCGCCTTTGGTCTGATTCCCTATTCCTGTGGCCAACAACACGCCTTTAAATGTGAGGAGGATCTCAGCCATCTGGGCCCACTGAGCTTGGGCCATGTATGTTTGGCTGTCCTAGGCCTGAGTCCACTGTGCTCACACTGCAACACTGACTAGCATAATCCTTTCCTTTTAATGTGAAACAAGGTGGGATCTGGTGTGGGCATGGGGCTGTGGATCAGCAAGTGGTGGCTGTGAGTGTGAGGGAAAGCGAGGCTCGATAGAGGCCCAGTGACCTTAGTAGGAAGAGTGACCATAGGTGCATCACTGTGGGAGGGAGGGTGGTGGGCTGTAGCGAGTGGGAGAGGTAAGCGAGGTCTCATGCTTTATGATCACCAGAGTCTTACTCACCTGTAGGCATCTCATGTCTGAAGGAACAGAAATCACTGCGTTCAAAGACAGGCTGTTGATAGTACTATTCTTTTACTTTGGTGGTGCTGTTTAATTTCCGAAGTTACCAGAGAGTTCTGTCCTATCTTCTTCCTGTGAGAGAGTTTGGGCAGGATAGCTGAGTCAATGTGCTGCTGCTGTGCACATCTGTGAGCTGGAAATCTCTTCAGAGGAGGTCACCAGTTACAGTTCTTATGAGAAAATAGTACAAATGATGTGTAATTGCCCATCCATTCAGCTCTGGCAGCTGCCTTATGAAGAAGAGCAGAATTCGGTTTCAGCTTGTGCTGGCTTTGAAAATTAAGGCTCAGGAAGACCCCATGGAAAGCTGGTGGTCAGTATGTCATGCTGTTGTTAGCCTGTGAGCAGTATCCTTAGATCAGCTTCATGAAGGGTTCTGGACTTCTGTCAGTAGCAATTCCCTTATTAACTGAAGATGCTCGGGCTTTATTATGCCTTTAGGAAAATGGAGAGAGGCAGTGTTCCAAGAAAAATTAATTTCTTGAGTTCCAAAAACTTGCCTTTGTAATTTCCTCCTATCTGGACTAGAAGATGCATAGTTAATATCTAATTGTGATAAGAAGAATCCATCTACATAATGCCTCACTTTATCCTTCCCCAAGACTGCTCTGTTTCTAGCCTGTCTTTGGGTCTCTGCCCAGAGGAAGTCTTGATTTCTTTCTTTTATTCTTTTCCAAAGCATTATCTTTCTCTGATTGGTTTTATATCTGGTTTTAGTCTTTACCTACACACATATATGTGCATATGTAATACAGACATACAAAGGCATGTACATATGTCTGTGTGCACACAGACATATGCATGTCTTTCCTCTTCACTAGTTGCCTGGGGAAATTTCTTGGCCCTTTTCACCTTTTGCAATGGACTGTAGGCAAAATCCTCAGAATAGGAATCTAGCTTTGAACGGCATATTCGTCCCAAAGGGCCAGTCCAGGAGAGGGGCGTGTCAGGCGTGCGATTTGACGTAGTGGATACTCTGATGGTGGATTTGATGTTTAATCATTGATGGGCACCCAGGGCTTCAAACTGAGAATGGGTGTATATTGTACTGTACAGTATTAAAGTAACAACTGTATCTTATAAATATTGTGAGTTGAGAAAGTGTTTTGATTCCATTTCTTCATTTTAATATATGCAGAAATACTCCAGGAATAAAATTGTATGTCCCTTCTCCCATGTAAGACCTTCAGATATTTTTCGAGGGCTTTGTTTATTTGGATAAAGACTTGCTTTTTGACTGTTTAAAAAATGTTAGTGATAGCAGTCTTCGAAAGACAAATATCACTGAAGAGTCTATACTGTGAGGCCTGTTTAGGGAAGAAGAAAACTTAGGTACCAGGAGATTTTGGAAACTCTCAGAGCTAAAGTCAGTGTCCCAGGAAGGTGAAATCTGACCATCTGGAGGTGGTTTTAGGTGGAGAGGAGGTGAGGGGAGAGGGGAGAGGGTTAAGAAGAATAGTAAGTGTTTGGAACGGTCATCAAATGAGCAATGGGAGAGGAAGATGACTGGGTGAGCATCGCTGAGGAGCTGGCTAAGGATAGAGGTAACTGGAAGTGCCAGCCAGCCTAGTTATGCCTACTTATGTGCTTCCTTCCTGCACTGGTTGCGGTTTGGTAACAGGAGTGGGTTGTGGTATGGTGGATCATCAGGGAGAATGACAGTCTGTCCCAGGATTTGGTAGGACTTGGTACAAGTCAGGGAAAGAAGGAAGATGTTGAGCCAGTTGCCAATATGGAGGAAGGTTCTGGAGGTCGGTAGGTCATGGTAAACATGGAAAAACTTTTGAAAAGCAGTTGGCTCATCTTGTGACCTTAGAAAATGAGCCAAGTGGAAAGGTTATCCTGGGAAATCCAAGTTTCAGGTCAGGCAGGAGGTAAAAGTGTCCTATGGAAAGGTTGAGGGTAGTTGGGAGCTCTTGGCCTCTCCTTTCAACCATTCCTCACATGGTGGCTGGAGGTTCCATCTGATGCTACCTTGAGAAGACACAGTCCTCTAGCCATGTGTGACCAGGGCAGTAGGGGTCTTCTGGTACTCTGTTCATGCATCCCAAGGTTGTATTAACTTTTTGTCATCCTGTCACACTGTGGCTCCCAGTCCAGGAAAAGCTCTGCTCTTAGGGCAGACTTCTGCCATCCTGTCTTGGACTTGACTGAGACAAGGATGTGCTTTCTTTCTTATTCAGTTTCATTATGTCACTTGCACTACCTTTTCTCATCCTTGAGGGTTATTTTATAGTTCTGATGCTTCACCCAGTGTGTTGGCTGTTCCTCACAACTTTGTCTCATCTTGCAGCTTAGAAAGGTTGTTTCTAATTCTTTAAAGACTTTCATGAACATGCTGGGCATAACTAGGACTATAATCCTTGAACCTGCCACTGCATGTCTCTCTCCAAGCCAAGCATGAGTCATCTCAACAACTACTTTCTGGTAGGCCTTTTAAGTAGCTATAAATCACATTAGAGATAAGGTGTATATCTTGCTGAGGTCAGGATTTGCAACGGACAGGTGAGCTCTCTTCTAATCCAGTGCTGTGATAACCCCAGGAGACAGGTGTTTAGTGAACCTCTTCTGCTTTCTGGTTGTTCTGCTTTCTGCTTTCTGGAGCTCAGGGGTGAAAAGCTCATTGTCCACAGGCTGCTGAAGGTGATGTAGTGTTTTCCGTGGACTGCAAGCAAGTCATCACCAGTAAAGGCTCCAAAAAACGAGTTGACATTTAAATATTACCAATAGTAGTGCTTTTCTCAGAATAAGGTGAATGGAGTCAGCGAATGTCCAGCAATCATCTAGTAAAGGCATTACTTCAAATAATTTCGGGACTCCCACGTGGTAGAGGAATGCCAGAGAGCAAAGCTGAGATTAGTAGTGAGTGGAGTTACAGGGAAACAGACTTCACTTAATAAAACTTTGGAGCCCTGCTCTGTCAAATAAAGGACAAAACAGGACAAAAAGGGCAAAAAAAAAAAATGTCCTTTTTGCCTATTGGTCTCGACAGTTCTTGCAATATTGTGTGGTATAACTCATCTGGGAACAGAACCTTGAATTCATTTAAAGTTCAAGTCTCTCTCCTCTATCTTCTTACCTCTCCTGGGCCACAGTGTCCTCTGAAGCATGTTTGTTTTGCTCCTTCTATTTGGAGATCATTCTTCTTGATAGGGAAGATTAAATCAGAATGGCGTTGGGTAATTTTCCTTTCTGACTGTCAGCAGTAAAAATTATGCCCATTGTTTTCAAACTGTGTCGTGGATTAGGCATCACCTGGGGGAGCTTGTTAAAAGTGCAGGTGCCCAGGCTCTACCCCTGAACCAGAAGGTGGGAAGTGGAGCCTGCTCAGATCACAGCAGCAGGCCCAAGGCCCATGACTGCAGGTTCACCTGCTCAGCCCGAGCTGATGTGATCCAGCCTCAGGCATCTCAGGGATGGTGTGTGGAGGCAGCTACCGGCCCAAGGCTGCTTGCTGGCTTTCTCGGGCTCTTCCCCTCTGTCCATTTCAGCTGCTGTTTGCCCTATATACCCTTCCCTGTTTGCCCAGTTCTAGACTGGACTTGTGCCCTGTTTCTGTTACGATGCTGTTGGACGGAGATTTTAAAAATGCATATCTGATTATGTCACCTCATACTTAAAACACCTCAGTGACCTTCCGTTGCACTTAGGATAAAGCCTCGAATCTCTGGTGTGGCCTAGCAGGTTCTGCTTGCTCGGACTCCTCCCCCGTTCTCCTCTCAGTGATTTTGAGCCTTTTGTCAGTAATCCACCCACACTGGCTCTCTCAACTCCTCCAAAAACCATATTGCCTCTGTCCCAGGAACTTGATACACACTGTTCTCTTGGCCTAAAGCCCTTTTACCCTCACCTACTGACCTACTGGACTCTTGTTTGCCATTGAATTCTTGACTCAATTATCATGTCACATCATTAGACCCCCAGGTGTGGTTGGGGTTGCCCACTGTGTGTTGTCATGGTGCCAAGGACTCTCCTTTCTAGTACTTATCACAGTTATGTGATGAGTTGATTCATGTCAGTCTCCCCCGCCAGACTGTAAAGTCTATGAGGGTAGGGATTCGGTCTGTCTTTATTTGCCATTAATATCCCTAGTGCCTATCCCAGTACCAGAGGAGGCCACATGGAGGAAAATCAGTCCATATTTTTCAAATGAATGAATGAATAAATGGTTGGATAGGTGAATGAACGACCAGGAGAGAAGTCTTAGCACCATTGATACCATGACTCATCTGACATCAGGAATCTCCAGGCCTGGGGACCTTCTGTGATGCCCTCGCTGCTGTAGCTGGCCCCCTGGATGTTGACATCAGGCTGACTTGACCTGACTGACTACGCCCACTTCGGGATAGTGATTTGAACTGAAGTTCACTTTCCCTGGCCAGCCCCACATCCCAGTTATATGTCAAGTTCTGGTTCTGTGTGTAGCTTATTCCCATCCTTCTGCTGGCTTCCACATGGAGGTCCAGGGCATGCCAAGGCTGAGGCCAGATTAGGTGTGACATGTGGTAGAGACTCTTGTTTCTTAAGTTTTTTTCTAAATAAGAAAATCCCCTCATTTTTTATGAGACCGTTAAGAGTCCTGTTTATCCAAAAGTTGGTGATGTTTTGAAGGCACTTCTCACAACTTTGTCTTAATTCAACTGCCTTCCGGTTTTTTTTTTTAACCTTTTGTTGTGGCATATGACCTCTCAGACTGTGTGTATCACTTCTCATTTTCTTCCCTGCTATTGTCTCCTAAGAGTGACTAAGTCCCTCTTCTCCCATTGTTTGCTTTGTGACCTCACTTATTGTGCCCGGTGTACCCTACGTAGCATCCAGTTTTATCCAAACAGTGTGCTGTTCTTTTCTCCTCAGATTTCAGTCACAGCTCTGTGAATCAGTTGGGTTGGTCTTCTGCCAAATGAATCTGGTAGCCATCTTGGTCTCTTTGGGGAAGTCCCGGGTGGGGACAGGAGGGAGAATCAAGAACCCTGCTCTTAGGGTCTTCTCTGCTCTGTGAGGGAGGTTCTGTGAGGGCCACCTATCACTGACTTTTCACAGCCAGCCCAAACCTGCTCAACACACTGTCAGTAATTTCAGTGACAACTACTGTCTCCAGAAAGGACTGAGGATAGGGAGCTTGCTTTCCTCAGTAGTTAGAATCGTAGAGCTCAGAGCTGAAAATCATCTTAGCGATAACCCATCCGTCTTCATCTCCTCTTCCAGATGCAAATGGTGAGACTCAGAGAAGGTAAATCAGTGTGCACGGCTGCACAGTTGGCGCCAGAGCCACCCATCCAGGGCTCTTCCTACGCTGGAAGAGGAGCCTGTTTGTTCTAAGAACCGTGTGTCCTACTAGGCAAGAGACCCATAAGTGAGTGGGAGAGCACATTCTGAAAATCCAGTCTAGCTAACAAGGTTATTAGAGAAGAGAGAATTTAAGCATCTAGTATTTAGTGTAAATTGTTTTGAAATGGGAATTGATGTACATATGAACGTGCGTGTATTTGTGCTGTGAATGCTAGTAGTACGACAGACATAGTTTAGGACAGGAATTTGTAAACTTGCCTCTCTGTTGAGACGACTGGCTATATTTGACTCCGGTAGCAATCGACAGGGCACAAGCCATAAACCATTAGACTCTACACAGTTCCTTTTAAGTACCCCGGTTTTCTTAAGAAATATTTGAGGTTTACATAGGCTGATGTGAGTGCTGATTAGGGTAAAAAAATGGGTGGAGGATAAGGTGGGAACGTGGAGCTTTCTAATTGTACCCTGCTCCCCAAATAGAGCAGGTGCTGCCACAGGGACACGGAGCTTTGGCAGAAACCATGGGCTCCCATCAGGTCACATTACACAGAAACCTGCTGGCACCACAAGCAGGAAGAAGCTTTTTGTGCGCTGGTTCGGGCTTTGCCCCTGTTAACTTGTTTCCTCCCATCTCTGCATGAAGTTCAACGCCATGTGCTCGGTGTGCCTTGTTGCGAGTGATTCTTAGGAAAGCAGACCCTTCTTCACACCTACACATGTTTAACCAAAGTGTTTACAAAAGGAGGCCTGCTGAGAACAACCAGTGAGTTTCCATGTTACCTCTCGCTGGACTTTCATGCAGCTCTGTTCCCCCTCTGCTCTCCCCAGACTCAAACTCATTCAAACTGAAGAGAAGACAGACATCTGCATTTTTCCTAGAGCCAGTTCATTTTCCTAGGGTGGCTTTTTTCTAACACTTTGCCTCCTTCCTCTCTTTTTTTTGTCCCCACATGTTTGGAGTTCAATTATGCAGACATGGAATTCGCTTTCTAGTCATTTGAAAGTATGGGTCCTCTCGGAGCCATGACTCTTTCAGTACCATTTTAGTAGATGAATGGCCACTCCTTCCTTTCCCCCATACCAGTGATAGAACTTCAGAAGCTGTGATCCAACTCAAAGAAGAGAGCTTGCTCTTCTTATGTCCACAGGTTTAAATAAATGGTTGTCTCCATTTTTGCCTGGTGCCAAGACACCTTGAGACATGGGAACCACTCTTCCCAAGTTAGCATTTGGGAGCATCGCTGGGGTATGTCGTCTTCTGTACTTTTTGTTTTGGGAGTTTCTGGAACAACCTCCAAGTAGCCCAAGCACAAGAAACAGCCCTCTAGAAAGAGAACTTAGGATATCTGCTCTGACATTGATGCCTCATGGTTCATTTCTATCTTTAGAGCATTTTTTATTTTTATTTTTTTTTTAAGATTTTATTTATTTATTGGACAGACAGAGATCACAAGTAGGCGGAGAGGCAGGCAGAGAGAGAGGAGGAAGCAGGCTCCCTGCTGAGCAGAGAGCCCGATGCAGGACTCCATCCCAGGACCCTGGGATCATGACCTGAGCCGAAGGCAGAGGCTTTAACCCACTGAGCCACTCAGGCGCCCCTAGAGCATTTTTTAAAAAGACACAACAAGTACATGCTCTGAACATTTCTGAATTAATTGTTTAGGTCTTTCCATTTTAACCTCCCCAGCGGCTTGCATAAGCTTCTTCAAGGCAGGAAAGCTCTTTTGTGTCCAGTCTGCCCCTTGGACCATTCTACTGCCACATGAGAATACAGAAGCGGTTTATCGCAATAAAAATTGATAATTTTCTGGTTTACCGGAACACCATGCAAAAACTTCTCTCCCCCTGCCCCTCAAAAGCCCTGTTAAGGTGGCAGTAATGACCATTTGTACCTCACAGATGGAAAAGGGATGGCTAAGAGGAGCCTTGCCCTTGACTTAGTGAGTTGGGAGAGAGACAGTGAAGTGTATGCTGACCTCTGAGCTTCTAGTTTGTTTTTAAAATATAAGCTATATGGAGGAGTAGCCCCGCACACTGTTGATAGTTGTGATGTCTCTTGACAGACTCTGCCTCAGATCAAACCAGTGCTGAAGGATTCTTTTTTTTTCCCCCCGAGTTTTTTATTTAAATTCAAGTTAGTTAATATATCATACAGTGTTGGTTTCAGGAGTAGAATTTAGTGATTCATCACTTACATACAACACCCAGCGCTCATCACAACAGGTGCTCTCCTTAATGCCCATCCCCCATCTAGCCCACCCCCCACCCAGATCCCTCTAGCAACCCTCAGTTTGTTCTCTACCTTTAAGAGTCTTTTACAGTTTGCCCCTCTGTCTGTTTTGAAGAGTTCTTTATGTTGAATGACTGGTTCCTTTTTATTCAATCTTAGTAGCTAGAACCCTTAGTAGCTAGAATTGGTCTGTTCTCATAAAGGAAACCACGAGTTCTTCTGAAAGGGTGTAGTTATAGATTCAAGTTGTCAACTAAGTAGCTTGACCTTATGTGCCTGTGGTGGTTCTTGGCATGCTTGCACGGTTCAACCTGGTGCCCTTCTTGCTGGTTTCATCTAGGCTGTAGGACCTCTTTTGCTCCTAGCTCCCTCTGCTGCTTTTTCTCCTTTCTCTCATTTAGTCATTTTGTTTTGTAACTTCCTGGCCGTGAGTATGGCAGCCCTCATAGAGGGAAGACTTGATTTTCTCTCAGGGTTATCTTATAGGTCAAATTTGATCACAGGTTCCCTCTTAAAACCCCCATTTTAGGTGAGAGCAGAGAAGTTTGAGGGGAAAATAGAGTGCAGTCCTATTTAAATGCTCATGTGCTGTTTAGGATTTCAGATTTCTCAGGCACTAAGTAGTATGTGCACATTAAAAAAAAAAACAACAGTACCAAAGGTTTTGTTTTTAAATTGTCACATCTGTATAAAAACATATGCCGATCCTTTGAATTTCTGTAATATGGTCATAAAAATAATATCGATACTGTTCCTGAGGATTCTCATGTGAAAGTAGCGAATGATGGTTTTAAAAACACCATAAAATACTTAAAGCTCAAGAGCAGTTTTCATTTCTTTCGAAAAATTTCTGAGAAAGGAAGTTCATTTATCCTCTGAAAGCTCGTGGGTGCTTATGGGTAGTCACTTATAGGTAGTTGCTTCTATCCTCCGAGACACAAAAATCAAGAATATTCTCATTTATGTTGGAGTGGAGGACACAGTCCCTCCCTCTGTTCCTACAGAGTCAGAGAGACAGTTTGCTTTAACTCTGGGTGGGGTGGGCTGAAGGAGTGGATTCTGTCAGCCCCGTGGGACCTGAAGTCAGGGTGTAGACCATTTGTTGTGTGTGAATGGCTAATTAGTAGGTTTGTCTCAGAGCAAGGCCCTACACCCTTCCCTGGTAGCAACCTTAGGATTGACCAGTGATGCCTAAAAACCTTATCTGTCACCTGCTCTGACTCACCCAAGTTCAGAGTGAATCCCAGAAGTCTCAAGTTTCTTCAGGAAGTTGAGTTTCAAAACTGCTAATGAGATCAGGTTAAGGTGACTTTTCTCTACTGTAAGCATTAATAATTGTCCATAACAAAGCAAATATGCTATAATTGTATACTTAAGATAGGATTATGTTTTCTTGGTGATGGGGCATTTAGGAAGTCAAGATATTTTATAGATAGCTCTTTTTTCCACTACAGGTTTGAAAAAAGTTAAGGTGTGTATGTTAAAAAATACTCTAAACTGATTAGGATTTCTCAATCTGGGAGAAACCAGGACTAAGAAAGAACATGATTAAAGGTAAATGATCATAAAGGGTATTGACATGACCCATGTGGATATATTCTCCAAACAGTGGACTTCAGAACTTACAGAAAGCTTTCTAAAAATTGTCCTCTGCTAGGATAAGAGATATGGGCTGGAAATACTAATGCAGAATGAAGGTTCAGGAAAGGTAGAGGTCTTAACAGTGGTGAACATGAGTTGGGTTCTTCTCATGAGCTCACTCTTTACTATTTTATCTCAATTGATCTTCCCAACAACCTGAGGAGGAAGGTCTTCTTATTTATTCCCATTCTACAGACTAGGAAGCTTGAAGATTGGATAGATTATATGATTTGTCCAAGATCACACAGGCCAGAAACAGTGGAGTTGGAATTCATGACATCATTCACAGCGTATTAGACAAGGCCTTGGGCTGTTGGAGACTGTTACTTTTTTTTTTTTAGATTACTGTGTCTTTTTTAAATTATTTCTGTGAGATCTAGTGAACACCCCCCCCCATATGGCAGTTCTTGTGTCTTATTTTTTTATAGCAACTCTCTCTCCTTAAGTAGATCATTATCATAGAATCGTAGGATGGTCACTCTGAGAAAGATTGGCTTGGCTCGGCAGTCTGTCCTCTGGGACAAAAATAACAAAGAGAGACCTCACTTGTTAAGGGATAGTAAGAAGTGATTTTTGCTAATCTTAGAGATCTTCAGGTAGGACCTCTGGTAAGAGCAAAACTATCCTTTGGTAGACTGTTCCGGTGTACATTCTGGAAGTCAGGGATGTGATGTAAAAACTAAAACCTCACTGATACAACTTCTTTTATCACCTTAGGGGAAGTTAGAGGATGACTAATTACTACTTTGTTTTAAAATTTCATTATTCAGTCAAACCACCCTGAGAGGTTCCTTGAATGTTTGCTTATCAAGCACTTACTATGTGCCAGGCATTGCACTGAATTGTGTTGGGTCTGATCTTAGAAACCTTCAAGAATAACACAAGACAACCCAGCCCCCCTGGATGGTTTAGAGTCAGATCTTTAATTTTTTTGAATGATAATGATGATTTGCCACTCCCAGTGTATTATTTAGTCCTTACAACAGCTCTGAGATAGTACCATACCCATTTTACAGGTGAAGCGACTGAAGCCCAGCAACATTAAGAAACAACCCTTGTCACACAGCAGGGCCTTGACCACGTGAGCTCCTAAAGAAGAGCAGTAATAATTTTAATATAGCACTTGACAGTTACCGAATGCTTTTACTTACATTATCTCATTTACTTTTGTAACAAAAATAGTAGCTGTTGTTACAATACTCATTTCACAGCTAGCAATAATCGCTTATATCTATGATGTACTTAATATGTACCAGGAATGCCAGATGACTCATTGGATAAGGCCATGTTCATGGAATGCTCCCAGCAACCCTAAGAAGCATCATTATTCCCATTTTACAGATGAGCTGTTGAGGCCCCGGAAGTTTCAGTGGCTTGCTCAGCACCAAGGGGAGCTTGTCTCCCCTCCAAAATTCAGAGAGTTCCCTAACACCACTGAAGCCATGCAGCTTATAAATCGTAGAGCCAGGGTTCTAATTCCTATCCTTTCACTAGAAAGTTCCCTTGTTCCCCCTGGACTGGGATGCCCGTCTGCACAAGGAGAACTGAAAGGCTGCCCACATTAAGTTCCCCGATTCCTCGGTGATATGTTTTAACATTAATGCTTCTAGTCATTCTTTACACTTCTTTGTATTTTTTCCCATTTTTAGGCAGGGATCCCTGTGCTACTGCTAACAGTGAGTTAGAGTAGAGGAACGGACATGCAGATTAAACTGCTTGCTCCAGAAGGCATCTGGTCAAGTTAGATTAGAACTCAAATCCAGATCAGAATCGTGTGTGCACAGCTCAGTTATCTATGGGATTCTTGTTCTTTTTGTCTGTTGAAAACATGGCTTGAGAGACGGCCTTGCCTTTATGAGATCGCCTTCGGGTGCTGTAAGGAATGCATCCTTTTCCATCTGAAGGTCATTTATATTTACGTCTGAAATGTAATGAATTACATTAATGGTTAAAACAAGGAAGTATGTTAGTATCAGATATATCACAAGGACCACTCACTCTGATTTGAAATGTTGCCAATCTATACAATCTCAGCCTTGAACATTTTAAAGCACAGAAGTTCATTACTTTAATGACCAAGTTCCCCTTAGATTTCTGAAGGAAAAGTTTATGTTAACCATTTACAGTACTATACTTTTTTTCAAGTTGCAAACTCCAGTAAATGTTCCCTAAAATTGAGCTGGATGAAATTTTTCTATGTATCTGTTGATACAGTAAACATCAGATAAATATCCAGATGTATTTCATTATTTTGACTCAGTATGTCCTATTTAGACAGCCTTTAAATAAATTGTTTCTGAATTGAACAAATAAACAAGAAATAGCTGAAACTAACTAGCTTTGATTGTATGGAAAAACCGAGAGGCTTTAAAGGAGGGATCATTTCAGAAATACCCATGTCGTGTTGTACTCATTTTTATTTTCAGAGATAAGTCTGCATTGACTATTCAAACATATTTATAGTCTTAAAAACTAAAGCTTTTCATTTCCAGAGGCTGATAGGTGTTAGGGGAATAGTTTTAAGTGTGGTCCATATGTATTAGTGCCAATTCAGATGTGTTCTAACTGTGGGACTATCCTTGTGTCACTGAGAGTTTTTTTGGTTTTGTTTTTGGTTTTTTATGTTATGAGTCAATACTTACTGGGTGCCTCCTTGTGTTAGTCCTCTCTATATGGTTTTCTCTTGTAAAGACTTTTTTTTTTTAGATTTTATTTAATTATTTGACAGAGAGAGAGATCTAGGCAGAGAGGCAGGCAGAGAGAGGAAGAGGAAGCAGGCTTCCCGCCGAGCATGAAGGGCTTGATCCTAGGACCCTCAGATCGTGACCTGAGCTGAAGGCAGTGGCTTTAATCCACTGAGCCACCCAGGCACCCCTGGTTTTCTCTTGTAGTTCTCACAAACTGTGATTCATACATAAGCCCGCCCCCCATCGTTTTTTGCAGATGAGGAAACCGAGGCTCAAAATTGCTGAGTAATTAACCAGAGATCACATAGCTAGAAAGTAGAAGTCTCAGAACTTGACCCCATTCCGACATCACGAAGTCCCTGAATATTCTAATATACAGTGCTGTCTTGTGAACAGCCTGGTGTATTAGAATTTTTAAAACTAGCAAAACATTTTGGAAGTAGCAAAAAAAAAAAAAAGGTTAAGAGAAATTTGCTTATGAATCTGTTTGATTAGCCCTCCAGTAAGAACAAAATTAATTTGAAATGCACACTGGAAATATATGACAAATTTACCTTTTTTTCTTCTGTAGACTGAAACTCTTTTGATAAATGTACTTGGCCTTGAGCTTGTGCCGCCAGGAAACCCCATAGAGATACATCAAAAGATACTGTTAATGCTCAGCAGTTAACCCTAACAAGTTGGCCGCCTGTTATTTTTATTATTACAGTGACTGTAGGTAACATTAGGCTGTATTCCAAACATGTGGCATCTTTAAAACAGATTCGAGTAAGATTAAAGATGTGCCCCTACTCTTTTGTTTTGGGTCATTTTCTATCAGAAACTCAAATGCTTAACATTGAAACTGGATGGTGATGAAGCTTTCCAGGTTTTTTTTTTTTTTTTAAGTGGGGGGTGGAGGGAAGGGCTGAGGCAGAGGGAAAAAGAGAATCTTAAGCAGACTGGACACTCAGCACAGAACCCGAGAGAGGGCTCGATCTCACAACCCTGAGATCAGGACCCTGAGATCATGACCTGAGCTGAAATTAAGAGTCGGAGCCACCCAGGAGCCCTCAAGCTTTTCAGTTCTTAATGGCAGTTGACTTTGAAATTAAATTTATCTCTTTCTTAAAGGTCATTTTCTGGGATAGTTCTAGCATGAGAATCCTGTAACTGACTGTCCTCCTCCGGGTTTTTCTCACATGCTGCTCCCTCAGTTCTCCTCTCTACCCCCAACCTCCTAACCCTCTCTGCTAGAAAGTGCCATCCATTGACCTGCCTGGAAAGAAAACGAAATCATGAAATTCTGCACTTTAAAACCAAAACCAACCAAACAAACAAACAAACACATCTGAAAGATAGCAGCTGGGTATGCTGCAGGGAAAAGTACAGTGTATCTGTTCTTTAGCCAAGTTGGTTGTTAAAGAAAATCTGACTTAAAAAAAAGTTAAGAGTTATATGTGTTCATTGAAGTAATATGAGAAGATAAACAGAAAATAAATAAAGTAAAATTCAACTTTGTAAAGATAACCAAAGCAGGTTGTTTTTTAAATGGCCGTTAGACTTTCTAAATAGAAATACTTAACATGTGAGAGAGAAATAGTCATTGTGTATGGTCCATTTTGTCACAGTCAAACTAGAAAGTTGTGTGCCACACAGGGCCTGAAAGGCTGGGGTCAAAGGAAATAAACACTTCCTTATAGAGTGTCGTATTTCTCTTGCTTTCTCCTTTCTCAGTTTGGGGTTGCATGTTTGAAGTCCACAGTGGCCAGTACACTAAAGATTTTTCTTCTTTTTCCCAGACCCCAGGCAGGCACAGTCTTCCCCGCCGTGGTCCTATGACCAGTCTTATCCCTCCTACCTGAGCCAGATGACGTCCCCGTCCATTCACTCCACCACCCCGCTGTCTTCCACACGGGGCACGGGGCTTCCTGCCATCACCGACGTGCCCAGGCGCATTTCAGGTAAAGACCATACTTTAACTACAAACCCACTCCCGTGCAGGGGTGGGGCTGGGGTTGTAGGATGGGCCGAGGCTCACAGGAACTCTCTATGAGAGGCATGTGGGCCATGGTGTGACAGCTGGCAAGCTGGGTCCTCTGAATAACAGGGTTATCAAGTCCTTGAACATTTTAAATTAAAAGACTAAACACCCACCAGAGCTGGCATCATTTTCTTAAAATGACATTGAATGCCACCCAGCATTAGCCCTGCCGAATTGTGGCTTCTTTGGTGGGCACTGTCTCAACTGGGGCCTTCTCCTGAAGGTCTAATGCCCGGCCTTCCTCTGCTTGCGTTCCTTTCCTTCTCAACATCTGCCTGTAAGCCTCCTTACAGACCGATGGCACAGCCTTCCATCTCTAGAGACTCTTAACCCCCCAAAGTCCAAGCTGGCTTGTTCTGAGACAGGACCCCGGCAAACTTAAGATCTTAGCAGAAGCTAGTCATTTGAAGTGTGGCCAGGCCTGGAAGAGTCTTAAGAGGCCATGTGTGGCCTCGGAGCGGCCGAGTCCAGACTGACGTAGCTGCCTGTGCACGAACCATCCAGCAGCCTCAGACTCTCTCAGCGTGACAGCCGCAGAGCTCACACATCCATTATTCCAGATGCATGGCAGAGATCTGTGGCTCATGGTGGATGTACACGAGGCGCACGTTCTGGCCTTCTCTCGCTATCACGAGAGAATTCATGGTAGAGAGCCCGAAAGTGTACACAGCCTTCACGCTGGCAAGTAGAGAAAAGTTAGAGGCTCTCAGCCAACCGTATGAGTCCTGTGAATAAGAAAAAAAATCTCTCTGTGAATCTCAGGACAGACCTGACATACAGACCAGAGCACGGCCCTCCATATAGAAAGTAGACCCACTGAGGCACACACAGTTGGATCCTGCGTGTGCCAGACACTCTGCTCAGCGATCGCGTTCCTTGCACCTGTTTGACTCCTGGCCAGCTTAATGCCTCTCTTTCTTTCTCTTTGTGTTTCTGTCTCTGTTTCTCTCCTTCTCTCATTTTCTGCAAAGCTCGAAGCCACTACTCACTCCGCTGAGTTGCATCACTGACAAGCTGAAACTCCACCAGGAGGCTTGCAGGTTTTGATTAGTTCAGACTCCTTTATTTCTTTCCACTTGGGAGGAGGGAAGGCTTTGTTTCTCAAGCGAATGGCAGGAAAGGGCTCTCTGGTCCTAGTGCCTTCACATTTTCTACAGCAGATGGACTCCCGCAGGGGTGAGTAGGGTAAGAAGAGGGGTGGAGGGAGAACCACAAGATTCTTTGGAATACCATGTTACCCCTTTGACCCCTTTTCATTATGACGGCTATTACGATTTTTTATGAATCACGTGGTATTTCTTGGGGAATTGCGCAGAGTATAAAGCTTTAGTTATCATTTCCCTTGACAGAGATTACTGTATCCTTTAGGCAAACATCGGTTAAAGACACGAGAAGGGATGAGTGAGGCACAGGGGGAGACGAGGGCCGATGTGGGATCCGAGGCACGGGGCTGGACCGTGTTGAATGAGTTCTGGTCACTCCTTCTGTGTTTTCTGCCGAGTCTGTTTTTGTTTCACATAGGGCCAAAATGACGCTTGGCCAGGACAGATTGGTGTGAACTTGCTTCTGTTTAGGGTCCTCTGGGGCTTCTGTCTGTCCAACCCTCTGTGGCTGTTTGCCCTCTGGCTGTAGCTAGAGGACAAAACCTCAGGCAGTGATTGCAGCTTTAGGGACACTGTTCTACAGAGGTTCCTCATGCAGGTGCATTCTCAGAAGATTGACTGGGAAAACCAGGGGAAAGAACACTGAAAACATGCCGCGTAAATGCGGAGTCGCTATTGTTCACAAAAGCAATCGTGAGATTGCTTTGAGTCCATTGACTGAGGCTTATTTAAAACCTTTCCAGAAGCCAGTACCACACAACTCTTTCTGTTTCACAGGAGAGGCAGTAGGAGCAGAAGCAGGTGAATTATCTAGCCATAGACTGATCTGAGGCCAAGGGTACGAATGAGCCTCTGCTCTCAACTAGTTTAAAACTGAGTTTCGTCTAGTTTTTTCCTCCTACCCCAAACATTTCTCTGTGTCATTCCTGGCCAAGTAAACGTGGTGCCAGGGTGGGAGGTTCTGTGTAAACATTAAAGGGAGGAGAACAGAAAATCCCTCTTGTCAGCATGTTGGGAAACAGGAAGAAAGAACTAGATGGGGACTGTCAGGGAACTGGAGGAGCCCTGATTTACCTGACCTTGCTCTGGGGCAGAGTGGTGCCTGGTGGGCTTCTGGACCAACTCACCTTGGCCCCAGGGAGCGCCACTTTCACTTCCCTGGGGGCCGGTCCCAGGGACCTCCCAAGAATAGAGTCCATCCCATGGGTTTCAAGGTGCCACATTGCATATTTTCTGTCTTATCCCCCCCGAGATCTAAAGCCGTCCCTAAGGTCTAGGATGCTTTCTCTCCATAAGATGGACAGCTAAAATATTAAACTTCATCTCCATCTCTAGGCACCTCCTGTGTTCCCTTTTTGAGATGCTTTCCCGAGCAGTTCGTGCTTTTGTGTAGAGAACTCAGTTCTCATCTCCTTATACGAAGGAGCACAGAAATACCCTCAGAGGATCATGGGTGAGAAGGAAGTCCTTACTCGTATGGTAGGACTGGAGGTTTAGACCCAGGTTTGAGTCCCAGCTCATGTACCTGGTGGGCAGGTTCCTTACTTCTCCGAAACTTAGCTCTCTTATTTGTAAAATAGAGACATAATATTAATCTCCTAGAGTTACTGTGAGGCTCTGTGGGACACTTTATATAAAGTACTGCCACACATTGCACACGTGCTACGTGCTCCGCAGAGTATGGCTGATGGTACAAAGCAAAAGTTGTTTTGTAATAATTGCTTTTCTGTATATGATATGCAGGCAAGCCCTAGCTTAAATGAGTAAAAATCTGAACTCTTAAAGAGGATTATTTGCTTTGTAAAATGGATCCACCGCAGAGCATAGGTAAAGCAAACAAACAAAAATTTAAATATTTAGGTTAGTGGATCCTCAGATGGCATTCATAAAGCACTGAGCACAGTGCCTAGCCCGTAGAAGTCCTCAGTGTTTGCTATCATTATTACTGTACAGATTCAAAATGATGTGTGTAGCGATAAAAGAAGGTAGGAGCCATTCACAAATGGTCAATAACACACTGGGAGAAAATAACTATTTCATTACAATGTTGAAAGAATAGCATGATCATGTTCTTTTCCAAAGGATCATAGGAATAAGAGCAACCAGAAAGATCTTTCAGAAAGTACTGTTCCTAAGGAAATTCCATTTCATCCTAAAAGACCATTCCAAAGGAAGATCATCATTTAATATACTTGAAGATCTTCAGAGAATCTGATTTTACAACTTCCTTTTCGGGTATCCACCCCCCTGCCCCGAGTAATTTTTCATGTGTAGCTACAAATGGTAGACCTTAATGAATTATGATAATGACAGTGATGGATGCTATATTGTGTTGTCCCTGCTGTGGCTCTCATGGAGGCAAGGTATAGAGAGAATAAGATGATGAACATATGTTACCTGCAGTCCCTCCTTTACCACCAGTAAAGATGCAAAGCCAGATGTCTTGAAGTTCACGGGCACAAAACAAAGATTCAAGAAATATTTCTTTAACCTTGAATAGACTTCAATATTGTAACAAAAACAACAGCAGCAGTCATGGGTTTATGACCAAACAAAAAATTACTGTCATGTAATTGATCAGTAGGGCTTCCCGTATTGTAATGAGTTTAGTTCCTGTTCAGCAGAATGAGAAAACTCAAACGCTTTTTATCAGAAACCAGTCTGGGGACCTCAGAGGGCAGGATGAGGCCCACAGGGGTTGGTTCCCCTCCCCTCCCATACTCACAATGACAAGCATGGCCTTATCACCTTACAATCAGTATTTAAGTAGCATCCTCCACCCCTGAGGGATTTTTATTCATTATCTCATTTGATCTTATAAGATCCTAAAAGAATATTCACTCTACAGAGGTTGCCAAAATTGTTTCTCACTGATTCTGTCAAAGAGCAGGGTGTGGCAAGGCGAGGACAAGTGAACCCAACAAACAACCCGAACCATTGTGTGTCTTTATCATTGTCATAATGTTATCATCCCTGGCATCTTTGATGTTCAAAGCACTTGTGAGCCTTGGCACAAAGATGATCATTACTTTTCTGCAGGTCATTTCAAAATACTATGTAAGTAAATTATTACACATTTTCAAAATGTATTTTATGTAATTATCTGATATGAAAAGAAACACAACTGTTTCTTTGACTTGTGGGACAGCGTAGGAGCTATCTTTCGCTTATCTTTCAGTCTGGAAGGAGACCCTCCGTGTTAAGTTTATTCCCAGCTGATAACTCCTCTCCTGCCCCACCCAGCCGAATAAAGTGGCTTAGATTGACCTAAATCTGTCCCACTCTTTGGCATACATGAAGTGGAGGGGACTCATACAAGCATTTTTCTGTGGTCTTGGTTGTTGTGCCCATGGATCTCTCTGATGCTTTGGAGAGGTCTCTTAAGAGAGTTAAAATACGTGAATTAGAGACGCAAGGGTAGGGTCATATGTGTTGTCCGCCTCTATTATTCTGGGAGAGGCTCATGCAGGTTGTATGCATGATTTTTTTTTTTCTCACACGAGACAGAGTTACAAACTAATCTCTTTGAAGGTTACATATTATTTTTTTTGTTTGTTTCAGCAAATGGTCTTGATTTTCTTCTTTCCAAATATTTAAATATCAAAAAATTCCACTTAATCAACGGTGCAGGACTAGTCAAGATGTCTCTGTTTTTATGACTCTTAGTCGCTAAACTATAATATTTCCAAAGGTCAGCAGAATTGGCATTAGTCTAATAAATAAAGTTACTAAAAGTTATTTTATTACTACCACAAAATCGAGAAATTGCCAGTGGAAAAATCCCATTTGATCATTCAGGGCCGATCGGGAGGGGTTGTTTCATATGATTTCAAATGGGGCAGTGTTTGCTTCACTTCATCTTTAAATGTCCCTTATAACCGAGTTTCTGTCAAGTCCCCCGAGTCCGGTTTTGAAACCGGCAGCTTCAGAAATGTGCCAAGTATATGTGCACATTTATTTTCACTGGGCCACTCTTAACTCACAGGAGGGAGTGACGCCTTAAGAGAGGTTAAAAGGAAAACTCCAGCAATTAATACTAATAAACCAGAAAGTTAAAGCAACGATAATAAAACACTAGAACATCTACTTTTTTACTACAGAACCATTCCTTTATTAAGAGCCACCTGTCGGGTAGACACACCTCGGCCACAGCAGCCACGGGCAAGTAATTAAGTTTAATAGGAGCCACTCTTATTTTGAAGAAGTTCTCTGTTTAAAGCCACAGAGGGGGAAGTTATTAAATTTAATAGACCCTAAACAAAGGCAAGCCCTGTGTTACCAGTGGAATGTTGTTCAGTATTCTTCTCTGTGTTATCGACGGCGATTCGTTGGGTTATTTTTGCTTTCTAGAAGTAGAAATTCATCTTGCTTTCTCTAAAGGTAGGCTCTCTTATGACACGAGCAGTTGAGGTTTTTATCTTATTGCTGGGTGGGGGGGCAGGCTCAGGGCGTCCCGGGACCTCAGTTTACTGAGAGTGCTGAGCAGCCGGGTGCTGAGAACCCAAGAAGTGGTTTCCACTCCGACCAGATCAGCCCGGTTAGTTGGGCCGGCTTACAGAACTGAGGGAGCTGGGTTGTATGATATTTACTGTTACTTGTAGTTAGACGGAGGTACGGAAGCTCCCCATGAAGCCTTCGTACATGGCTTGACTTTGACTCCACACATGGTTCTTGTCAGTTGTTTTCGTGACTGGTTTTTGGTCCATGTGCAACCACCCACACATGAGGAAAAGATGTAGAAATGAAGGGGCTCATGCCTATGCAGGGATGGCAAAGACACTGCTACAGATTTTACTGAAAGATTTGCTGCAGTCCCTTTCTCTTCATAGGAGAAAGCTTGAGAGCTTGAACCTCACTTCACTAAAAGTATTAAAGTTAATTTTTTAATGACATGGTGACTTCTGGGGTTCCCTGGGATCCGAGGAGAGGGTAGAGGCAGTGTGACTGAGGGAACCCCCGAGTTTTAGTTTCATTGCCACTGAAGATTCTTTGTGCTGTTCTCAGAAATGTCCGTTAATTCCTTGGGCCTCCGCGGGCCCGGGTGAACAAATTACTCAGAATTGCCCGTCCATGTGTCTTAGAATTTTGTGCAATGAGTGAATGATGTCTGCCCAGGGATTTGTTGTTCTTAGGACTTCTAGCAAAGAAGTCTTGCCTTACCTGACAAAAACCAGTGGAGAAACTAAATTGTGTTGTGAGCTTCAAAATGGTAGAAATGTAGTGTTTTATATGTACATATATTTAAATCAATACTTTATTTTTTAGAGCACTTTTATTTAAAACTTTCTAGAGCAGTTTTAGATTTACAGAAAAATTGAGCATAAAGTAGAGCCGAGATCTATCCCCTACCCCATCTGCTCCCCGCCAGTCCCCGCCATTTTGTCTTGTTATTCACAGCTTGCATTGTGTGATGCGTTTGTTATGACTGTGTACCAATATTGATACATTATTCTTAACTAAAGTCCCTAGTTGATGTTAGTGAGTTCGAGTTTGCTCTCAGTGTTGTGCTTCTCTGGCTTTGTCAAATATATAATGCCATCTATCCACCACCACAGAGTCCTTTAGAATAATTTCGTTGCCCTAATATCACCCTGGGCTCCACCTGTCTATTCCCTACCCACCTGCCCCTACAGCCCCTGGCCGTGATCTTTTACCTGCCTTGATAGTTCTGTCTTTTCCATGATGTTGTATAATTGGAATCATACAGCCTATAGCCTTTTCAGACTGGCTTCTTTCTCTTACTTTGCCATGTGCATTTAAGGTCCCTCCCTATCTTCCCATGACTCGATAGCTTGCTTCCATTTACCACTGGATACGATTCTATTGTAAGGATGTTAAGTCTGTTTTTGAAAACATCAAGGCTGCTCTCCATCCTCCTGGGAATACCCCCACCCCATTTCCTCTTGCCAATGACTTTGTCAGTGGTGCTTCTTTTTCAGAAAGCATTGCATGCATTCCTTCCTGGGGAAACACTTCTGCTGTCATAGCAGTTGTCCCCAAATGGTCCAGATTATGGTTTTCCATACCTTTGGTCCATTTCTTAGAAGACTTTTCTTTAGCTTTTTCCACTGACTGCTTATTAAACATTTACATTGTAGTGATAATTCTTAATCAATTCAAGTACAGAACAGACCCAGATAAAAATAACAACCCACTTAGCTGGCGACTTCACTGCTCTCCTAGGTAAAGGATGGTCCTTTCTCTAAAAATGCCTGGCATTCCTTAGGTAAGCTTCGCCAGTTTCCCACTTCCATGCAGGCCTCCAGCCCTCTCCTCCACACTGCTGGCCAGGGCCCTGTTCATCTTTCTCAGCCACCTCTTTCCCCAAAGGAATCCCTTCCCCCACCACCACCTTCCTCAGAGTTTATTCCTCTGCCTACACCCATCTATTTCTCATATCTGGCTTTGGACACATTTCTAACATGATACACACCTTCCTTTAGTATCATAGTTTGCTTACATGCCTTCCACCTTCTATAGGAGGTGAGCTGCTCAAGCACGGTGACTGTGTTGTACATACTTGGAAACCTTACAACTGAGCAGTTTTGGGCACATAGTATGTGCTCAGTAAATCTTGAAGGAAACAAATTATTAGTGGGAAAGGTGATAGAAAAGTACAGGAAGATAGGCATGTAGGAGACATACGGGAAGAAGACAGGGAAAAAGAAGAAAGAAGATTTTGTTCACCTGGAACAACAAAGAAGGGACAAAACAAGAGGAACTTTTTATTGCTGATAAGGACAGGAAATAGCACAGTGTGAGTGTGCATAAGCAATATATATTTTTATCTCCAAGCCTTTCTGCAATGTGTTTCATATTTAGAACACATAGCAAGACTGCATCTGTTTCCAGAACTTGCTGCTAACAGTTGGTAATAATGCCAAAACATACTTTAGTTCCAGCTTGAAACCAAATGATCAAATAGAATTTTTGATTTCTAATTTAGAGTCTGACATTAATTATAGCCATCATGTAATAAAGTGTCAAAGTCTTTTTTGAGAAAATAATAGAAATTATATTAACTAAGCTGTAAATTGAATCGAAACTACTCCCCTAAAACAAGGCAAAAGATCTGGTTTTGACAACATTTTTGACAAAGTCTTAACCTTCTCCAGGCTAGATTTCTCCTGTTCTCCCCATTCTCCCCACCCTTGCTGTGTGATAGGGGTTTCCTGTCACTCACTGTCCAGGTCTGTGGTTTCTGGGCACATCGCGCTTTTATCAGTGTCCCACTTCATGCCTGGCACCCAGAACCAAATTTCCGTACTCTTGGCTTCTGTTAACCTAGGCTAATGTGGCCTTCGTGCTTTGGCAACCATGCTACACTCTGTCCCCTCATGTTTGCCATTTTCCGTCAAACTGCATTAGCCGCCCCCCCTTTTTTTAACTTTTACAGTAATTTGTTCAGATCCAATAGGATAATTTACAGTTGTTCCTGTTTGGTTTTTATCTTATTTAATTCAGGTAATAGTTTCTGCCTGTCAAGAACTTTTTGTATTTTAATCACTTCATCCAATATAGTAGTAGCCTCTCGGCATTCCTTCCTACCTGGGATGCCTTTCTTCAGTTGATTTTAGTCATTTCAAGTCAGCTCAGCAAATCCTTGGTACATAATTGTAATGTGCTTAGGCAGCCAACAAACAAAAAACAAAATCAAAGACATCATCTGTACCTTCAGGAAGCTTTCAGTCTTATTTAGGAGCTGACACGTGCAAATAGGACCCAGTGACACCATGATGCTGCTCAGGTAGAAGCCGGAATGTGCAAAAAATGCTTAGGATTTTAGTGGAAGGCCATCTCTTTGCCCCAGTGCCCAAGCAACTTAAAACCTTCTCCTTAGGAAATTAAAAAAGGAAAAATCAACTCTACTCTGCTAGATTATACTTTTACTCTGAGTACTTCAATGTCAATTACATTTTCAGTTGGAAAAAAAAAAAATCCACTTGTTGGCCTGTGTGGTTTCATAATGTTTCTTAAGATAGGACAAGAATATAGAGAAAATCTTATCTTTTCCCAGCTAGATTGAAAGTTCCCTTAGGCCAAGGACGTGGCCTGCTAAGTATGCTTTGAGGTCTCTCTGAGTCCTGGTTCTATGCTCTGTGTGTAGATGCTCATGGAAGTACCTGCCCAATGCAGAAAGGTTTGCCCAATAGTGCTGCATGCTTACGGGTCCCTTATGCTGTATCTGTTGCTAGGAATTGCTAATACATCTAGAAGTGGGGCTGGAGGAGCCCAATGACAATTGTCATTTACTTAATGTCTTATTTCATAGGACAAATATGGTCCTAGTGTGTATTTATAGGATAGAATTTTTTACTATCTCTTTTGAAGTCAAGCAACATTGTTAACTCTATGCCATTACATATACATATGCACAAATGTATGTACTCACCTGTTCACTACACTTAGAATGAATATACATATAAATATTCTTGACAGGTCTATTTGTCATGTTAGTAAGTATCAGCCAAACTACTGCTTGAACTTTGTTCCGGAAAAATAGGAACCATTGAAACCCTTCATGTCTTTGTATTATTTTGTTACTTCAGTGAGCATTGATTTCTCAGGAAATATTAAGTGATCACTGCTGGTGGAAAGGGGGAAAGAGACACTGCATGATTATTTTAAGTTTGTTTTTAGATTCGTTAACATGTAGAAATAGTTATAAGGGGAAACTTATAGTTGAAAGAGGTAATTAAACAAATAAAAAGTTTCCATATAACTAAAATCCCATATGATAAAATGCAAATGACAGCCTTTAATTTGAATTATTCGAAGTCATTTTTGGACAACATTTTATTTTGAACAGTTCAAAGCCCTTTTCAGACTTCTTTTTTGTTTGTTTTCTTAAAAAATGACCAGGAAGGCATATATTATTAAATTGGGTGAGAATTTGAGAGACTTGGTTTGAGGCAAATCTAGGATCCCATTTGACTATCTAATTTTTTTTTATGTGATCCTCCAGAAATTCACACATCTCAAATTCATGAGTCTCATAAATGAAATGCTGCTTAGGCACCAGTGTCCCTGAGTATCTGAGAGGATTTCTTAAGCAGGATGTCATCATCCTTTCCAGAGAGACTTTGGCCTTAAGTGATAAACTTAGAAAAGCAGTCCAGCATGGTAGACTGGAATAAGACTGATGTTCCTATATCCAGAGTTCATCACTCTCTTGCTAATCAAAATGGTCACTGTTCCAGCTTTCTGTTGTAATTAGTAATAATGCTATAGTTAATGGAATAATAATAATAAATATAATGATGGTTATAAACACTCCGCCCTGAGCTGAGGAGAGCAGTGATTCATGATAAATCAATAAACCCATTGATGTGGTCACCTAATTAAGAATAACTCTTTCTAAATAACAACCACCAAGGAAATAAAAACAGGCTTGGAAAAGAGGAAAAAGTTTGAGAATAGTGATGTGGTGTACTCATCATTAAAAAAGAAAAAAAACAAACCCGGAAGCTCACCAACTACACCTGAGGAAAATGATGCATTCTCAGTGTTGCTTAAAGGTACAGTTGTGAGTTGACCTAAAAGATCCCCAAAAGGAAAGAGTTTGGCCCTCTGGACAGTTCACAGAGAAAGTTCAGGGTTTTGTGGTTTTTTTGTTTTTGTTTTTGTTTTGTTTTTTACCTTAGAGTAGGCAGGTGTCACAGGTACAATACCTTTGAAGAATTCGTTGGGTCTTGGTTTTTGGTGCACTCTGATGATCTCCGTCTTTTAACTGGTACATTTAGACCATTGACATTCAAAGTGGTTATTGATCTAGTTGGATTAATGTCTACCATATTTGTTACTGTTTTTTTTTAATTTATTGCCCTTGTTCTTCATCTTCCATTTTTTTTGGTTTTCCACTCTTTTTCTGCCTTTCGTGGGTTTTGTTGAATGTTTCATATGGGTCCATTTTCCATCCATTCTTCAGTTACACTTCTCTTTCTACCCTCTTTTAATGGTGACCCCAAGTTTGCAATACACAGTTACCACTACTCCCAAGTCTACCTTCAATAACACCGTAGCACTTCATGGATAGTGTAAGTACCTTATAACCTATGCACAGCTGTGTGTACGTTTTGTGTGGACATAACTTTTCAGTTTCTTTGAGTAAATGCCAAAGAGTGCAATTGCTGGATCACATGGTAAGAGTATATTTACTTTTGGGAGAAACTGCTAGACTGTTTCCCAAAGTGGCTGTACCATGTTGCATTCCGACCAGCAGTGAATGTGAGTTCCTGTTGCTTTATGTGATCTTTGTGTACATTCATATTTAAAGTGGGTTTCCTGTAGATAACATATAATTGGGTCCTGTTTTCTAATCCATTCTAGCAATCTCTGTCCCAAATAGTGCATTTAGATCATTGATGTTCAAGTGATGATAGTTGGATTAACTAATATAGTTGGGTTGACCTTTGAAGGGTTATTAAAACCTCAGATGATCCGTTTAATCGAGCAAATGATTGAAGCATTTAAATTGGGACATGCATCCCCAAAGGGACTGAACCTAATCCCGATAAAATAGCAGTTGCTCAATAAAATTGTATTGTGTTGGTTTATTAGAAAAATGTTCCTTCTAAGGCCCAGGCATGCAGCAAGGTAATTAAACACTCCTAGCCTCACTGGCAGTGTGTGGAAATAGCATTTGGCTGGGAATTGAGGAACCCGAGATCTATTTTTAGATGAGCCTCTGAGTTTTTGAGTAGCTCACTTAACCTCTATGGACCTTGGGTTCCTTACGCACAAAATAAGTTATTGGGCTAGATATTCCCAAGGCCCGTCATTCTGAATGTCTAGGATTCTAAAATAAGGCCTGCATGGTTAGGTTTTCTCTCAGAAACATTTAGCAATCAGCACATCAGAAATCTAAATACTGCCAGCCATAATAACAATAAAGGCTAATGTAGTATTTGACTTATGAACTGAATTCTTAAGAAGAACTACCATAGATACTAAGAAAAGCTTTGTCTTGTGCCTCAGTTGATTCTGATGAGGAGCAGTCTAGGATCAGGTTAATTACTGCCAAAGAACTATACATTCAGACCTTGACCCTTGACCATAACTGACTTCTGTTCAAGGTGAAGCCCTGTATATGTGCATGTGTATCCAAGTCTGCAGACAGGTTTTGAAACCACGGTTTATTTTACATACTTTGCATGGTTTTATGTAACTTAACTATTTTATACCCTCTTTCCCTGAGAATGGTTACAATGAAGTGTAATTTATCTTACTGGAGAATTGAGACTCTTGTAAGTTAAAGATTATGAAAACAAAAGAATAAGTGAATTTTATTAATAATAGAATAAATGGGGTCAGAGGACCAGATTATCTATATTAAAGAAAGTATATACTCAGAGAAAATATTATTAGAATTATAAGAAAGTTCCTTTTAGTGTGAAACATTGCTATCATAGTATTTTTTTAAGAGATTTTATTTATTTATTTGTCAGAGAGAGTGAGAGTGAGCACAAGCAGGGGCAGAGGGAGAGGGAGAAGCAGACTCCCCATTGAGCAGGGAGCCCGATGTGGGACTCAGTCCTAGGACCTGGATCCTGACCTGAGCTGAAGGCAGACACTTCACCGACTGAACCACCCAGGAGGAACTTCTTGCAATTATAGTATTTTATGCAATTGCAATTATAGTATTTTATGACCACATGATAAAAATCTTCATTAATACAAATTATTGTTGACATTAAATTTACTCATTTATTGAGACTGTTCTAGTCATTGGAGATACAGTGATGAGTAAGACAGAAAAACTCAGGGGGCTTTTTCCCCTGACATGTGATATGGTGAATAAACACTCAGGCTTTGGAGCCAGACTCTCTGGGTTTAAATCCAGGCTTTTTTTACTTACGTGCTGTGTGCTTGGGAATATTACTGAGTTTGTACAGCAATTTCTTCATCTGTGAAATGGGTTAATAATAATACCACCAAACTCAACAGGTGGTTATAA
The DNA here is from genome assembly GCA_003697995.1 of Taxidea taxus jeffersonii. Classification (NCBI taxonomy): domain Eukaryota; kingdom Metazoa; phylum Chordata; class Mammalia; order Carnivora; family Mustelidae; genus Taxidea; species Taxidea taxus. The sequence goes on along the minus strand of ML102529.1, from coordinate 99,682 downwards.
GGATGAAAGGATAAAGCATGTAAGGCTCTTAGAATAATGCCTGATAATAAATGGTAGCAACTACTGGGGAAGGGCAGGCAAGTGAAAATGAGAAAGTATTATCTAGCGGAACGTACAGTGAAGAAAGTAAAATGGAGCAATGTTATGAGGAAGCCGAGTGCTTCCAAGAAGGAGTCAGCCCTGTGCTGCTCATTGCAGGCAGTGGGGAAGGTGGGTGCAAGGGCCCTGGGGTGGGAAGAAGAATGCCTGGTGGCTAGAGTGTGGAGAAGATGAGCTGGAGGCGCCTCTGCCCGTCAGGAGCCGAAGTTTGGGTTTGCTGGTCTGAGCAGTGAGAAGCCATGGACTGATTTCAAGCAGGGTCCTGATATAAATGGATTTCTAGTTTCAGAACGTCACTCTGGCTGTTCGAGGGTGAATTGTGGAAGAGGGTGAGGGAGCAAGTGAGAGTGTGTCTGGGAGGACGGGGGCTCGTGCTTGCCTGGAAGCCGTGGGGATGGAGATGCGTGGGATGGGAGTTGGGCTTTTGACTCCATCATCAAAATGTTTTAGCAGTGCTTTCCCCCAGTTGTTAGTCTACTTGAAAAAGAACAATATTACATCTTCTAAAATGTTAGTTAACCTTTAGGCATTGTTCACACACCCCAGAGTGCAGCACTAATTCAGGAATCGCTTGATTTATTGGGTGAATGCAGAAGTAGCAACCTGGAAAATTCAGGCCAGAAATCCATTGTAAGAGCTGAAGTGCTCGGTTTGGTGGTTTTCATTGACACATTAATCTGATTATTTCTGGGAGCTCCCCTTCCTTGGCACAGTGCAAAGACAGATTTCAGTGCAGTGAAGCACAATGAGGAGATTAATTTGGAGTCTGGCCTGCATTGTGTGTTCTCCTCAGCCTCTTCAACTATAGGTAGTAGTACATTTTTAGGTCTCTCATAGCCTTTAGATACTCTAATTCCATTTACTGCTTTTAAGCTGGGGTGACATGAACATGGCCACACTGGTGTGACCTGGCTGGCTCTGCAGGTGGTCATCCCGGGAAGGAAGCGTGTGCAACAGCCCTGAGGTGAGAAGACCCCTGAGCAAGGGTTTAGCCTCAGGCTTGCATGCTGGTATTTTGCATTTGAGCCAAATAAAGCTAGATGAGGCACCATTACTTGTCCTCCCTGTGAATGGAGGAACCATCCAGAACAGCTTCATCCCAGAGGACTGAGAAATGGGGGCATATCTGAAATTGGAAAGAACTTAAATTGATAAGGGAGGAGAAATTTGTTCTAAGTCGGATTTCGTAAGCGGAAACTAAGGGTCAAGGAGGAAGTTTAAACAGCTGAGATGATTAGTCTAACTAAGTGTGTAGTCAGCTATCACTGCCTTCTCAGGTTCTTTCCATACCCTGTACCTTAAAGAGACCCCCTCCACCATCTCCCCCCCACCAACCTTCAGTTAGTGGCTCTTGAAATTAGCTTGAAGACCTTGTGAAGATACGAGTAGTTCTTAACATTTCCTATCTGAAAAGTAACAAAAGTCCTGCTGTCCATGGGCATAAGCTCCTCTTCTTCCTGGCATGCCAAGGCGCAGAAGAATGCATGCTGCAAGCCGGTATTAACCATTTTTAAAGAGAAGAAGGAAAACAGTAAAATCAGTATCTTGGGAGCAGTGACCTAATCTACTTAAAATTTACTTGATGGATCTGTTTTGAGTTTTAGAAGCCCAAAGGACTCAACATGAGATACAATTCAAAGAGTACCATCCTCTCCTAGGATGGGAAAGGTGGACTAATTCCCAGGGCTCTAAAAACTACAGATTAGAACTCTGGGTAATGGATTGGTTGTTTCTTTGGCTGTCAAATCTAGTTTTTAACGTTTCTCCTTGGCTTTGTCCTTTAGAATAGAACAGTAAAGGAGAATAGAAGTCAAAGAAACAATGTAAGGAAGAGACAAATCTTGATTGAGGACCAACAGGTAACAAGCCACTGGGAGGGGCTGGGCAGGGAGAAGCCACTTGTGAAAGGAGTAAAATAAAGGACAGTGTGCTCTTCTAGAAAGAGGGGTATTTTCTCCCTAGGAGCCAGAAGTTCCAAATCTCAGTGGTACAAATGTGTGCAGTTAATTCCCTTCCTCTTCGGAGGAGGGATGGTCTTGATCATGCTCATCCTGAGGGCTTGGCTACTGTTCTTTTTCGCTGCCACACTGCAATATAATATTGAAAAGCACCGTAGAAGTGGTAACCAGATAAAACCAGGACCTCAGGACTAGAAACCTGGAGTCTACCCTGCCCTCCTTCACCATGTTGCCTGATGCCTGAAAGAGAACAACGATTTCACCAAAGTGAACCCCGCCCAAGGCTCTGCCTGCCAGTGTTTTAATAAGAAAGTAACACCTCAAACTACAAAGAGTAGAACTTCTAGTTACATGCTTGAAACAGATTTTTCTAAAAGTTTATCAAAGTCCAATAAGCAGGACCACTTAGGGTATGTAGAAGGCCTATTGGAGCCGTCCACCTTCATTGTCCTACAGATGGGGCAGGTGAGCTCTAACACAAAGAGTAAACAGGCGAGCGTTGAGGGACGTGGGACGAATGAAGAGATCTGTACAAATCAGCCCTGAGAGTTAGGACTGTGGATTCCCCCAGCAGCATCATATGGGACGTGAGGAGGCCCACAGCCTGGTGCAGCTAGGTGACAGGTGGATTCCGGCCACGGGTCAGGCTGCCATCTCAGAGGATGCTGACCTGGAGGCTGGGTCAGCCAGAAGAGGGGAGACTTGGGCAGGTGCCACGGGACAAGTGAAGAAAAACTGAGGGCACTATCAGGAAGGAGGAAGCCTCCTCGTGGGGAAGCTTGATTTCTTCTACTGCTCTAATTTGGGAACTCCAGAGAGCAAGGAAGTTGAAAAGATTCAGAACACCCAGGTCATCTGTGATGGTGGCTTTTCTGACGGCAGAAATGAAAGCTTCCGGATAACCAACACCATGTGTTCTAAAACAAATCAGGTGCTGAGGAAATGGGGAAAATTAAAGCAAAACTAACTCCAAAGGTGATGGTAAAAACGTAGCATTAATAATAATAATAATATTTATAAGGTATATTTTTTAAAGTTTTATGTATTTTTAGAGACAAGAGGGCATGAGTGGAGGGAAGAGCAGAGGGAGAGAGAATCTCAAGCAGACTCTGCACGGAGTGTGGACCCTAGCGTGTGGCTTATTCCAATAAGCCTGAGATCATGACCTAAGTTGAGATCAAGAATGGAATGCTTAACCGACTGAGCCACCCAGGCACCCCTAGAAGAATTTTAAAAACATATAGAAAGCACTCTCACAGATACTGTCTCATTTAATCTCCATGACAGCTCATTGGAGTGTAGATATCACTATAGCCTCTATTCTGCCAGTAGGAAATTAGGCCTTGGAGACATTCAGAGACTTGGCCTAAGTCACATAGTGAATGAGCAGGAGAGTCAACACCCAACCCTGAGTCTTTCAGTTCCAAATGTGCTTTCCTCACTACGCTTTGGTCAAAGGGGTCTCCTCCTGTCAGAACCAGACTTTGCTACAGAGCCTGCTGGGTGTCCTCCTCCGAGGGAGTTTTACTGCACTGGTCTTTCCAGGTGACACGTGGGGGACAGAACACCAGCAATCCTTAGTAATAGCCAATGTTCATGCTTTATAAAGGTCAGAGTCCCAAAATAAAGTAAAAGTCACCGAGTTCCTGCCAGAAATAACAGTGGAAACAATCTATCTCCTCCTTTCATAAATCTGAATTTTATTCTAGAGATTAAAATTGTATATATTAATGAAAGCTTAGAACCTCAAAGCTCATATTTTTTTTTATTTTTTTTAATTCTTAAAAAAATTTTTTTTTTAATTTACTTGATAGACAGAGATCACAAGTAGGCAGAGAAGCAGGCAGGGAGAGAGGAGGAAGCAGGCTCCCCGCTGAGCAGACAGCCCAATGCGGGGCTTGATCCCAGGACCCTGAGATCATGACCCCAGCCGAAGGCAGAGGCTTAACCCACTGAGCCACCCAGGCGCCCCTCAAAGCTCATATTTTTATATGTGGGACAGGGAAACTGAGGCCTACTAAAGTGAGGCATAACAGTACATCCTACCCTGCAAAAGTTGGAAAGGTTGGTGTAAAATATTTACTGTAGCTTCAGCTAGTTCAGATCAATACCATCTAACCCGAAGAACCCAGAACAAGGAGGAAAGAAAAATAGCTCACATTCCATTTCCCATTGAAAGTGTGAGCCTAGAGCTAATTTTAACCTTCTTTACTGCTCAATTTAATGGTGAAAAGCTTTCATACAAGGTACGTTTTGTTCCCATTTTCTTTTGGCTTCTGTCTCAAACTGTTATTAACAATTACATTTTTTTAGTTTTTGGAAAATATTCTAGATTTTCTAATTGATATTTGTATCTGGAGAGAAAACCTGGGTATTTCATGCACAGTGCATATACCTCATTAAAAAAAACCACTGTAATACTATTTTTTAATGAAGGTGCACCTTTTTTGGAGGAACAGTATTTCTAATAGAATTTTTAAAGAAATTTTTGGAATTCTCAAGGTTGCCTCACATGTAACAGAATCAGAATTTTGGAGCTGGAAATCCATGGGGATGACAGTTAAATTCTGTCATTTTGCTGACAAGGAATGAGGGGGTCGGAGAGGGGAAGGGACTCTGGGTGGCTATCCTGCTTGCTGGGGACAGTGCTGTGACCAGAACCCACATCCCTGTCTGGTAGTCAACACTCTAGAAATGTTTTCTCCTGCTACATTTCCAGTAGGGTGCTGACATTTTTTCTGTTATTGCTGTACATGGCCCCTGTGATCTGAAGAAGAAGAAAAACGCTACCCTCAAATTATCTCCTCCTCCCTTGCTCTTTCCTCTTTTATCCTAAAATTAAATCCTTATGAAGAAACGGAATAGATTTTGCCCTGGATGTGGACAGCACCGTCTCTCTTGACCAGTCATCTGCTGTTTTGGTCCACATCTGGACCAGCCTCAGTACACTGTATGCTCAGGCTGGGAAAAAGAGGGCTGGGGTTCGGTGTGTGTCAGGCCGAGAAGTTCCACTGTTTGAGGAGGAGCTCCCACTGGACCACTGTCTGTCCCACAGCACACTGCACAGACCAGGCTGGCTTGCGCGCGCACCCTCTCTCTCTCTCTTTTTTTTTGGTCATCAAAACAAGTAGCTCTTCTCAGACACCTCAATACCTAATTAGGTGTGTCTGTTTACACTTGGGAGACAGAGGGCTTCATGTCCTAAAGCAATACAGAGGATCTGGGAGCAGCCACAAACAGATGTTGGAAGTGTCCATTTGTGGTGAGTTTATTCCTATAGCAGCAGAAGTAAACACTGAGGATGAAACCCCTCTGAAGGGGGTGTGCGTGTGTGTGTATTGAGAAGGGAGTGTTATCGAGCACAGGAGAAAGTGAAAGGAGGTCCTAGTTTTCTTTTTCTTTCTTTCTTTCTTTCTTTCTTTCTTTCTTTCTTTCTTTCTTT